>VZSE01013393.1:0-22532 GCA_013398275.1 Promerops cafer
TTTATGTACTGCATGGGCCCAGATCAGGCAAGTGATGCTATCCTGATCACTCTTCTGGGGTTCTTTGAAGTGTTGTTTTCAGGAAGAAACTCCAGCACTCATAGAATCATAGAATCATATAATCATAGAATGGCTTGGTCTGGATTGAACTCCTTCATAAAGAGAAGGAGTGACACTCAGTAGGTGAGGCTGTTCCAAGCCCCATCCAAGCTGGCCTTGGGTGGATGAGGAGCAGCCTGGTTACCCCGTCATGGGTTTTGGTAGCGCAAGGGCTATAGGGGTGGCTTCTGTGAAAAGTTGCTGGAAGCTTCCTCAGTGTCCAGCAGAGCCAAAGCCAGCTGGCTCCAGGACAGACCCACCGCTGGCCAAGGCTGAGTCCATCAGATATGGAAGTGACGCCTCAGGAATAACACATTAAAGAAGGAAAAAAATTATTGCACAGGTGTAGTTGTGGCCAGAGAAGAGCAGAGAGAGAATATGTGAGAGAAACAGCTCTGTGAGCTGTTATGTGAGAGAACCAGCTTGCTCTCTCTGGTGGAGAAGGAGAAGCAGGAGCTGTGCCAGGCTCCAGAGTTGAGATTCCTCTGAAGCCCATGGTGAAGACCATGGTGAGGCAGCTATGCCCCTGCAGCCCACAGAGGGCATGGGGGNAGTCCATCAGATACGGAAGTGACGCCTCAGGAATAACACATTAAAGAAGGAAAAAAATTATTGCACAGGTGTAGTTGTGGCCAGAGAAGAGCAGAGAGAGAATATGTGAGAGAAACAGCTCTGTGAGCTGTTATGTGAGAGAAACAGCTTGCTCTCTCTGGTGGAGAAGGAGAAGCAGGAGCTGTGCCAGGCTCCAGAGTTGAGATTCCTCTGCAGCCCATGGTGAAGACCATGGTGAGGCAGCTATGCCCCTGCAGCCCACAGAGGGCATGGGGGTGCCGACATGCACCTTCAGCCCCTGGAGGAGCCAAGACCAGAGCAGGTGAATGCCTGAGAGGAGGCCATGACCCTGAGGGAAGCCTGTGCTGGAGAAGAGTCCTGGTGGGGACATGTGGAGAGAGGACCCCATGCTGGAGCAGGTTTGCTGAAATGACTTGTGACCCTGTGAAGGTTCCTGAAGGACTGACCCCATGGAAGAGAGACCTGCAGTGTAGCAGTTCATGGAGAACCATAGCCTGTGGGAAAGACTCCTTTTGGAGAAGTTCATGAAGAACTTCTCCCATGGGAGGGACTCCACCCTGGAGCAGGGGAAGGACTCCCACTCCTCTCCCTGAGCAGCAGCAGGAACAACCTGTGATGAACTGACCATGAGCCCCATTCCTGTCTCCCTGCTCTTCTGGGGGGGAGGAGGAGGTAAAGCTGGGAAGGAGGGAGAGGTAGGGGGAAGATGTTTGGTTTTTTGGGTTTTTTTAATAAAACTTATTTTACTTCTCATTATCCTCCTCTGATTTTGTTGGTAATAAATTTAATTAATATGCCTTAGTTGAGTCTGTTTTGCCTATGACAGTATTTGGTGAGAGATCTCTTCCAGTCCTTATCTCAACTCATGAACCATTGTTATATTTTCTCTCCCCTGTCCACTTGTAGAGGAGAGTGATGGAGTGGCTTTGGTGGGTGCCTGGCAACCAGCCAGGGTCAACCCACTACACCTTATCTCCAATTTGGGGATAAGGATGTTGTGTGGACTATGTTGAAGGCCTGACAGAAGTTTAGATAGATGACATTGGCCAGTCTTCCTGTGCTGATTGTTTCAATCACTCCATCCTTGAAGGCCACCAGACTGCCCAGACACGACTTGCCCTAGGAGAAGCCTTGCTGGCTGTTTTGGATCACTTCCTTGTCCTGAATATGACTTACAGTTGCTTTCATGAGGATCTGCTCCATGATCTCCCCAGGCACAGAGGTGAGGTTTACCAGTCTGTCATTCCCTGGGTCCTTTGTACTGCCTCTTTAAAAATCCAGTCTGCTGCTGGATGCCAAAGGATTCCTGTGCATGAGGATGGGCCATGTCCTTCCCTATCCCTCCCTCCTCAGCTCACCCTGATGGTTATTTGCTGTTGTTTCCCCACGTGTGTGCATTGAGCTGCAGCGTCTGACCCCATCCTACCTAACTCTGCCCTTAGGAAAAACTTCTGGCTTGTTTCGTCTTGTCCACTCTCTGAGCAGTCTGTGAGTACACAAACAATGCCATGAGCTTGCCTGGGGCCTTCTCCTTCCCCACAGGGCTCCAGCCCTGCTGTGGCTGTCTCCTGGTGTCCTCAGCAGAGTTCACAGTAGGGTGTGTTTCTACATGTGTTCATGTCTTTGGTGCTCTTGTGTGCAACCAGACTTGTGTGAATGTACCACAGCTGCATATTTGACAGGTGTATATGAACACATGTCCTTTTGTGTCTCTCCTCACAAATAGACTGTGTTGCTCATGGCAGGGACACTCTCCACGGCTCTGTTCATGAGCTCTGCAAAGCAGCAGGAGCTCAAGTGCAGCTGAAAGGTAATGGCATCAGCCTCCTAGAAATCTCTCCAAAAAGAGGCACTGTAATCAACCCATTTCCTGAACCCTCCTTGTCCTGATCCTCCAAAGCTCATACTCCACTGATGATGATGCCAAGCTCCAACAAGGACTACCAATTTAGATCCTTAATTTAGTTCAGTGTAACAGAATTGGGACTGCCTCAGCATGATGGGCAGTCCCCCTCTGCCTGCCTCACCAGGTCAGGACACAGCTGCTAGAGAGTTCAAAAGGATAGGGTTTGCTTTATCCTGAAGAAAGAATAAGGAATCCTACTTACTCTCCTTGTTCAGGCCGTGTCCAAATGGATCTGCTTCCAGTGAATTGTTGGTGCTTCCAGGTGTGGGACACAGGCTTCCTTCATGCCAAAGCCAATGTCAAATGTATTCATCCAGCTCATCAACCAAGTGCTGTGTCAGGCTGAGATCTTGGCCCAAATAGGTATTGAATTAAAGAATCCCAGTACATGTTATTGGTGTGCACTGGACTGGAAGGACAGAGACACTGTGTGTTGCACAGGAGAAGCCAATAAACAAGGTTATTGGGCAGATGAGCACCAGTAGGGGATGCCTCAGCAGTCGCTCTGTGGTGCAGATGTCACAGTGTCCCCAGGTAGGAGTGGTGCTCGTACCCTGGGTCTGCCTGTGGAGCAGAGAGAGAGTGGGGGCTCCAAGGGTGCCAGGCAGAGCAAGGAGCTGGATTGCCCCTATGTTAGCAATTTGCCTGGTGACAGCAGTGCAGGTCTTGTGGGTGAAAAGGTGAGGCTAGGCATCACAAGAACATGTCCATTGGCCAAAGAGATGGAGGAGTTCAGAGACTCTTCTCTAGATCTCCAGCAGGAAGAATGTGCAAGGAACTTTCTCTGTTGGTCCCTTCATGCTTTGGCCCCTGTTTGAGCTTAGCTTTGGCTTCATCAGCTCCTTCCCTACATTCAGGGAACTGTAGACATCTGAGATGTCCCAACCTTTTAGTCATTCACTTAAGCTGAGGGTGGAAGTCAAAAAAGAAATTTTGGAGTATCACAGAAAAAAAAAACTAAATGTCTCTGTTAATAATGAAGCCAGATGTTCTTCATGGAAACTTGGAGATTACTGCCAACCATGTCATGGAAAGGAAGAAAGTTGTACATGAATAGGGCCAACTTTCTCTAGGGACACTCTGTGCCATGTTGTCATCAGCCCTGTTACCCACCATCTATAAACAGTGAAGGAATGGTTAAAAAGCAGGGATTTCCAACAGATATGCACAGGGCACAGACATTCATTAGAACTGCAGCCTGCAGAACTTGGCTTACAGAGTCCCCATCAACCTGATTGCCAAGAGAGATGTGTTCAGTGCCCTGATACCTCTGTCACCCTGACCAACCATTGGTCAAACAGGCAAGAGGAGGCAATGTCATCAAAGGACTTCACAACCTCACTTTCTGGAAGAAGATTACATCTGTCTGCATTCCAGACTCCCAGATGGGGAAAGGGCAATTTACACCATCTCCATCATGGATGGATGGATGGATGGATGGATGGATGGATGGATGGATGGATGGATGGATGGATGGATGGATTCTGTTTATCCAGCCCTTCCTGACTGAGGCCTCTGATGTGCTTTTGATCAAAACTGTGCCCAAGAGCATCAGACTAAGCAAGAGAGACATTTGTGAACAAAACCTGTCTGCCACAGACAGCTCACAGATACTGCTGAGTGTGTCCAGCATGACTTTGCACAGAGCTTTTCTGGAGCAGCGCTGGTCCTCACACAGCAGGGCCTTTGAGGCCCTCAGCCTGAGCAGAGCTGCTCCATCTGTGGTTGGGAGTGACAAGGTACCACCGAGCAGTGAAGGATCTGTGGGCATCCGTTACTGTCCTTGGACTGCCCTGGCCCATGAGGGTTCACAGGGACTCCAGTGTGAGACCCAGCATGGTTAATCCCAGCACTGACTTGTGAATGATGCCAGGCCTGCATGCCTGCCAAAACCTGAGCCCTGCCACAGGCCTTACGTGTGGTGGTAGCGCTGCAATGAAGAACTGATCCCAGCTGCCTATGCCAATTTGTGCTGGTCATGGTCTGAGACTGGGCAGTGAAGATGGGGATGAGGCCATGGGCCAACTCTGAGGCTATTCCACACAAACTTCTGACATCCTTCGGGAACATTTTCTGTCTACCCCAGCACAGCACTGACCAGAGCAAGAGGTGCCGCATTCCCAAGATCCTGCAGGCTGGTTTGTCTCCAGGACCTCCCATGGAATTCTAGTTGTTACATGAGGATAGCAGAGGTTTTTGCAGGAGGTGTTGGGGGTATATCTGGGCCGAGACACTGAAGGGAAAGAGCTGATCACCATGGGATAGCTGGGGATGTTTTGCATCCTGCCCCAGGATTGTTCCCCACATAGGACCCTCTGCAGTGTATCCCAACCTCACATTTTTCTGGAAGAAGGATCTCACTACATTGTCACCTTATCCCCTGCCAGGATCAACACCATTCTGCCCCAGCAGCTTGCAAGGGCATATGTGGAGGAAAGGACCACCTGGAGACCCAGCCTGAGATGCAAAAATCTTTATTGAGTATAAGAGGGAATCAAGGTTCTTACAAGCACAGGCCCTCAGTGCAGGGATCTGGAGGGACAAGCAAGAAACTTCACCTCTTGGCCGTGGTGAAGTCCATGCAGGGCATCCATTTGCCTTGCCTGTAGAGTGCAGGCTGGCTTGGAGGTGCCTTGCAGCTGAGGAGAGCAGAAGGACACAAGGAAAATAGAAACAAGGAGATACGCAGGAAAGACATAGGGCATGCTTTCCAGGGGCCTGGGCTGGGCCCTTCCTTCCAGCATTTTCAGGAGGAACTAAAGATGGTAAGTTCCTCTGAAAAAAATGACCTGAAGATTCTTCCTTTGTCCAGCATCATGCCTGGAGATCCTGGAGACACTTCCTAAGACCTATATCTGCCCAGAACCGTTAGCAAGGGAGGCCCCTCCTTCCACCGTAGCGCCTGGTGATGCAGGAGATGTCAAAGCCCCCAGAGCTGATGGGCACTCCGTCAGAGCTGAGGATGCTGCCAACAGCAGCAGAGGTGGAGGATCCCACCACGGTGTTCTGTGGGAAGGAGCTGAGGATGGGCCCGGGCAGGGTCACCACCACAGCTGGTGGCTCAATGACAACAGTGGAGTTCTGGCACTGCCTGACACAGGGCTCGTTGCAGCTGTTGGCCAGCGGGGTGGGGCCACAGGGCTGGCAGGGACGGCACTGGGTGTTGCAGGACATGTCTTGAGGCTGCAGGTGCACCTGGCAGAGAGAGCAGAGAGGAAACAGAGAACAAGGCTGGGTGGGTGGCTGAGGAGCAGCCTGGTCACCCCCGTCACAAAAGAGCCAAGGCCATCATGAGTGGGAAGCTGGAGACTGGGCCAGGAGCCCTACAAAGAGCAGCCTGACTCAGGAAGTTCTCTCCCAGGGCATAAAGCAAAAGGCACCACCGTCACCAGCCTCTCTCTATGCCAGCCTCCTCCCCACTTTCCTCTCTCATGACCAGATGCTCCAATCCCCAAAGATGAGAAAGCCAACATCTTCAAGTGGAGATCTCACTTTGGAAGAGAACGAGAAGGGGCTTCCCACTCACCTGGTTCCCAAGCAGAAGGAAGCAAGAGAAGTGGATGAGAGAGCAGAGACTTGGGCTGCCTTTTATACCTGCCCTTCACTGCCGCAGGACCAGGGGCAGCCTTTGCAGAGGTAACAATTTCCCAGCAAGCTCATCTTGAATGCAAACCAGAACACCTAATGATATGGGCTGTGCTTTCATTTCCTGCACTGCTGCCTTTTCATTTCCAGGTTTGTTCCATGCCCGTTCCCCAGTGAAGGCTTCTTCTGATCCCTGGGATTAAAGGCCCCAGGATTTCTAAGGCAGGAATGCAGCAGTGCAGGCAGAGGACTCAGTTTATGTACTGCATGGGCCCAGACCAGGCAAGTGATATTACAGTGTAGATAGCTCTGATGGGGCTGTTTGAGTTCCAGCAATCCTCAGCTGGCTGCCCAAGGACTCCTGTGCATGAGGATATGTCCTATCCTTCTCTTTCCTTCCCTATGGTCACTTCTTCCCTCCCCGTGTCCATGGACTCTGCAACTGGTTTTGGCCCCAACATGCCTAACTCTGCTATCAGGAGAAAATTCCAGCTTGTTTTAACTCATGCCCTCTTTGTGCAGCACAGAAAATGCCATAGGCTTGTCTGGGTCCTTGTCCTTTGTCACAATGCTCCAACCCTGCTGCAGTTGTCCCCAGGTGTCCTCAGCAGAGTCCACGGTGTGTTGTGCTCCTACAACCTTGACTTCTACAGGATAGAGAGGTGGGCCCAATTAATCCTCATGAAGGTCAAGAAGGCCAAGTGTAAGGTCTGAACCCACTGCTGGTACCTGGGCCTGGATACAGGACGAAGTGCCAAGGTGGATGCAGGAGGTTTGTGAATCTCCTCCAGCAGTGCCATTGCTTCTAGAAGGGAGGAGTAGATGTTCAGTTCAGACTCAATCATCTCCCTTGGAGAGCTCTACACTCAGGTGAATTAATCCTACACTCTCCATAAAGGTGTGTTTACCATGATGAGGAGGTGATGCCTCCTCATTGTGAAGTGGTTACATGGACTATCTTCACTGTCAATGTGCAAAAAGAAAAGCTTTGGGAACATGATTAATCTGTTCTGAAATGAAAATTGGGAAGGGAAAAGCTAGTGCTGTTTGGAAGTGCTAATATCCTCCCAATGAGTGCAAAGAGAGACTTGCTCCCCAGCCAGCCTTCCACAGTTCTGCACTTTGAGTGCTTTGCCAATCACATTAAAGTTTTTCCACAACAAAGCCCAAAATGGGTGGAACAATGTACTGCTAAAAATGATGTGGACTTTTAGATGTGGAAATGCCCTGACACATCTAGTATGAAGCACACCATTTTGCATAATTTTAATTAAAAATAAGAGAGTAGATTCAGGTACTAAGGAGAGGAAAGAAGAGGAATTATGCAAATTTTGTTTGCAGTATTATGCTAGGAATAATGGCTATAAGTAGAGATATCAGACATTCCCAAATTTTATTTTGAATCAGAGTATGAGTTGATGAAATAGCTACAAGAATGTGGCATAGATACATCACAAAACATCAGGCTAAATGGAGAAACACATGTCTACTTCCTAAAGCAATATTTCCTAAAGTTGCTGGGATTTCTGTAGAAGATTCGGACAAATCCTGACAAAATTAAGCACTTGGCAAACTGGGGTAGAAACCTGTGGGAGTACCACTCCTCCAGCTCTGTTACAGAACCATTTATGAACAGGGTTTGTGACTCTTTCCAAGCACAGTGCTTTAAAGGACTTGGAGGCATTCTGAATTGACTGGGAATGGACAGAGGGTGCAGCAGAACTGAGGCTCAGCCCAGCCAGAGATGGCTGTAAGGTGATACGATCTCATTGGGGAATTGGTGGCTTCTCGCTGCCTGGGATGCCCACACAGACGTACACTTCAGAGGGGATCTTCTGCAGGGCAGAAGTCATGGGAGGGTAGGGATGAATCTGTTTGTTCAACTGATGCCCTGTGAAAAGTCACTTCACTTTTTCTGGAAAGCCTGTCCCAGAGCGAGCTTCACCTCTTTGTTTCTGAGTGTGTAAATGAAGGGGTTCAGCAAAGGAGTTACCACTGTGTTAAAGGTATTCACAATTTTGTTCAGATCCAGGGAGTTCTGGGCTGATGGCTTGACATACAGGAACATGGTGGAGCCATACCAGATCGTGACAACACTGAGATGGGCAGAGCAGGTGGAAAAGGCCTTTTTCCTGCCATGGGCTGACTGGATCTGCAGGATGGAAGAGATGATGTACATGTAGGACACCAGGGTGACCACACAGGAGGCCACCACAACAATTATGGAGATGAGGAAGGTTGCCAGCTCCACAGGCCATGTATCAGTGCAGGAGAGGGCAAGGCAGGAATCTATATCACATAGAAAATGATTGATGACATCTGGCCCACAGAAAGTCAGCCTGGATGTCAGAAAGGCCAGCAGGGAAATGGCCAAAAAGCCTCCCAGCCAGGAGCTGAGTGCCAGCCGAATGGAGAGGACACTGTTCATGAGGGAGCTATACCTCAGGGGGTAGCATATGGCTAAGTAGCGGTCATAGGCCATGACAGACAGGAGAAAACACTCAGTGGAGCCTAGAGAGAGAAGAAAGAACAACTGGAAGATGCAGACACTGAAGGAGATGGTCTGGCTAGTCCCCAGCATGACTCCTATGGCTTTGGGAACAACACCCGTAGTGTACCAGATCTCCAGAAAGGAGAGATTACAGAGGAAAAAGTACATTGGGGTGTGTAGGTTGCTGCTTCTCCACACAAGGGCTATGATGGATGCATTACCTATTACTGTCAGGGTGTACATCAGTGCAAATACCACAACAAAGGAGACTCGGAATTGCCATGTGCCTGGGAAGCCAAGAAGGATGAATTCTTTCACACTTGTCCCATTTGCCATGTCCTTCCAAATGTTGAGGTCCGTCTGCAAAGAAAGGAAAGTTTCTGTGAAAGTTTGCATGATTGTGCTGGTCCTTCAGATGCTACAAGTAGTGAAAAAATCACCATCCCCAAAAATGCAGTTGGTGCACAGCATGGGAAAATGGCATTTATCCTACGTTAAAATTGTCAGAGAAATCCTTCCCTGATGAAACACATTTGGACAACTAGATCTAACCCTGAAAATCAGGCATACCCCAACAAATGAAAACTTGGAGAAGTATTTATGAGATCATTCACCTCCTTTACAGCATGGGGAATGTAGTCACTTCTGTGAGATGAAAATCCCACTTAGGTGACTATGAACAACACTTCAGCTATGGGAAAAGCTGTTACAGGTAGGAAGGGAATAACATAACCTGTAGTCTCCAAGGCAGGCAATACTGAGGCGTGATGTCATCACATGCAACTGAGGAATACAAATACCCTTATGATAATGTGACACTGCAAGAGATTTTCCCACCTCTTCTATGTCAATTTATTACAAGGGATTGAAACTGAGCTGCAGCCACATGGGGCAGCAGGTTAGTATGCCAGTCACTACTCAAGGTGTCCTATACTTGCTTTCTTCCAAGCCTCAGAACAGGAAGCTTTTGCAGGTACTTCCATTTCCCTCACTGATGTCTGCTTCTCAGCATAGCTACTAGGGGTATGATTCACCTCTTTGCAATTTTGCCATTTCAGAGTCAGGGGAAGGATTTCTGCTGACCAAGCTGAAATATCTACAGTGAAATACTCCTATCTCAGCTCCTCAGCTTACCCCCCTTCTTTCTTCACAGACAGAGAAAAAGCATGAGGGAGACATGGCTCATTTTGTCTTAAAAGCATGGGTAAAAGCCCTCTAGAAGTGCCAGGTTGTCTCTGAGGTCTAAGGCGGGAGTCTAGTAAGCACCTGGATGTTAGAAATCTCAACTTGGGCAGAGATATTCAGCCTCAGTGACTGAAGGCAAAATCCTCTGAGTTGAATGCCATTAAAGGTAGCTCTGCTGAACTGTTCCTGCAGACAAGGGAGGATTCTTGATGAGTTCTCTAGAGAGAACATATTTTCAGGCGGATGTGGAAGACAGATGGACTAAATCACCATCTGAATCATCTCTTTCTCTCCTATCTTCCTCCACAGTAATATATACCAGAAGCCTCACATACTTAAAGAGTAAAGAAATCTTCCTTAAACATGCAAGGCATTGGAAGTCTGTGCTATGTCTTGGACAGGCTTCACTCACCAGATTTGCCAGTGGAAATGATCCAAATGACATTTTTTCATGCACCGTCCTTCCAAGGTAGCCATGGTCCCCTTGGCTAATGGAGAGCATTGGAAAGAGGTAGATTTATTGGGGGGAACTCTGGATTCAGGTGAAGGTGTATGGATGAGCAGCTCTCCCCTTGCTGACTCACTTCAGGCTGATGGCAACTGCCTGACCTGGTTTCCTCTCCATCCAGTAGGATCTGACAGCTTCCACTCCTGATCTTTTCCCTCTCACAGCCACCACTGTAATTCCACTAAAGGGAGCTTTGTGTGCACACACACAAAGTGTAAACTCTCTTCAGCTTAGCTTCATATAGTGAGATCATACACCAGAGAGTCGCCAGCATCATTAACATAAGAACATCCCCACACCCACCTCATTAAGACAGTAAAGCTCCACCTGGCCACACCAGGAGACTGTTTTCTGTTTTCCCTCTGGGGTGCCCCAGGGAGTTTGACGTCTGGGAGGCCTTACGGGCTTGTCAGAGCTGAATAGTACTCTCTCTTTACACAGGCCAATTAAAGAACAGCATTGCAATTCCCTAAGTGGCTGCTAGGCTGGGTGTTTGCCTCCTACCTGCAGCTGTGGTATGAGAACCTTGTCAGGAACTCAGCTGACATGGAGATGTCTGAAATAGTCATGTTCCAAGAGACTGGTGTCAAGCATTTGGTGCTGGGTACTAAGGCAGCCGTGAAACCTCCAGAGTGGGAAGTAACTAAAGGCAACTATGGGCACATGAGTACAGAGACTGTAAGGTAAGGGATTTACCTACTTCATTTCAGAGCCTCTAAATGCAGTTAAGGCCTCTGTCTTCAGCTTTAACTGACAAAACATCAGACAAGACATTAGTAGAAGAAAATTGATTTCCCCTGACTGCAGAAAAGGTGTCTTCTATTTTGGTACTCATCTTTGCTCCATTCATCATCAGCTGAGAGAAACAGGCAGTCTCAAGCCTTAGTTCAACCCTTACAAAAAATGATCTCTTATAGATCAGGCAATACAGGCCTTAACAGACACCTATTTTTCTTCTGTTGACACTCAAGATAAACTAGTCAGCTGGCTTAGAACACGCACACACAAAAATACACACACAAAAATGCACACACTTCTTGTCCTCTAGACATCTTGAGTTAGATTCTCCTCCAGAGAGAGTCTGTCTACACTGTCCAGGACCACCACACAGGTGTTGGATTTGACAGAGACATTTTCTGCAAGTCCTCTGTCCCAGGCTTCAGTGTGGTTGAGAGAAAACTGACCTGTACTTGGTGTGAGGTGGAGATGCAGCTAATGGGAGTAAAGTTCTCAGCTTGGCTTCATTTCTTGGCTTCATTTGCTGACCATGAAGCCATCTCCCCGCTATCTATCAGTCCTGTCCATGGAAATGGATGTGGGGTTTAGCCATGGGATGGATTGTGTTGGAGCCTGTGAGTTCACTTGCGATCGCTTAATGAAGCAAGCCATGCACACATGACCAGGTATGCAGGCCCTGCTGTGAGCTTGTCCTGGTTGGGGAGTTCAGAGGCCACCACTGGTCAGCTGCAGGGTTTGTGTCTCCAGAAAGATGACTCTTGTCATTTCCTGGCACACCTGCTTTGGGATGGGGTAAGTCCCCTGGGTGACCTGATGTCCCATCACTGACTGGGAAGATCTGTTAGATCTGGTCCTGAGATGGGTTGTACTCCCCATCTGCAGGACATGCTCTGAGACCAAGGAGTCATATCTGAGCAGAAATGTTGGAAGGCTGAGCCTGATCCTTGCTGTCTGTGGAGAAGTCAGGGATGTCTTCCTCAGCTCCAAGGGACAGTGCCTGAAAGGACCCCACTTCTGTGTTTCCCACCCTCCCCTTCCTCTGGGAATAAACAATGGTCTACTTGTGTCCCCACCTTTTCCTCCACCACCCATGGCAACGCCTTTTGGTCTCAGAAACTTGAGAAAAGGACACCAAAAAAGGATTACACAGAGGCTGAGGATGAGATGCAGAAAGCTTTATTGTCATTGAAGTGGGAAATTAGTTCCCTTATAGAGGAGGCTACTGATGGTGGTGGTGAGAGACCACATGCATCTGCAGAAAGTCTGGGCCCACTTTGGCACAGACACTGGAGAGCCACATCCATCTGCCTGCCCCACAATGGGTGGGCAGAGGTTAGCAGATCCCCCAGAGAGGCTCTGGAGGTCTTACAGTCCAGAAGTATGGAGGACAAGAGAGAGGTGGGAGAGAGAGTAAGGCAGGAAAAGCAAACACTGGCCATGGTTTCAGAGAGCGCCACCTGCCCTCCTTCAGGAGGGTAGCATTGGTTGGTCAGCACCTCTGAATTCCATGGCCAGGAGCTCTGTCGTCAGTCCAGCATCAGCTTCTGGGTTCCTGGAGATCCTTGTGAGGGCTGCACCAGTGGCTTTAGCATGGACGATATCTGCTGCCACCGTAGCGGTTGGTGATGCAGGAGAGGTCAAAGCCCCCAGAGCTGATGGGCACTCCGTCAGAGCTGAGGATGCTGCCAACAGCAGCAGAGGTGGAGGATCCCACCACGGTGTTCTGTGGGAAGGAGCTGAGGATGGGCCCGGGCAGGGTCACCACCACGGGCGAGGGCTGGATGGCCACAGTGGAGTCCTGGCACTGCCTGACACAGGGCTCATTGCAGCTGTTGGCCAGCGGGGTGGGGCCGCAGGGCTGGCAGGGCCGGCATGGGGTGTAGCAGGACATGTCTTGGGGCTGCAGGTGCACCTGAGAGAGAAGGAAGGGAAGTTCCAGGGAAGTTTCAGGGAAGGGAAGTTTCAGGGAAGGGAAGTTTCAGGGAAGGGAAGGGAAGTTTCAGGGAAGGGAAGTTTCAGGGAAGTTTCAGGGAAGGGAAGTTTCAGGGAAGGGAAGTTTCAGGGAAGGGAAGTTTCAGGGAAGTTTCAGGGAAGTTTCAGGGAAGTTTCAGGGAAGTGAAGTTTCAGGGAAGGGAAGTTTCAGGGAAGTTTCAGGGAAGTTTCAGGGAAGTTTCAGGGAAGTTTCAGGGAAGTTTCAGGGAAGGGAAGGGAAGGGAAGGGAAGGGAAGGGAAGGGAAGGGAAGGGAAGGGAGCACAGCACAGGCACATGTGAGGAGCCATCAGCCATGAGTCCATCATCCCACTGCAAGAATTGCAATGGTACCTGCTAAAGCCAGAAAGCAGAAACTGGGCAGTGAGAGAAAGGGGTTTTCATCCTCATCCTGACACAGTACTGCAAAGTGTCACCTTATTTCTTCAATAAAGAGCTCCCTCAGCCAAATCCTTGACACTAAGTCAGACCTTAGTTCTTCTCTGACCCCTCAGCAGCAGCAGCACTAACACCTCTCACAGGCTATAGGAACACACATCTGCTTCACCAGAAAAGGACAGGGGAAAGAGCTTCAGACTCACCTGGGTCCCAAGGAGAAGGAGGCAGGAGAAGTGGATGAGAGAGCATGAAGTTGGGCTCGCTTTTATGGTTGCTCTGAGTTGCCCCAGGCCCAGAGGTGGCTTCTATGAAAGCTGTAATTTCCTAAGGTGCTCATGATGTATGGAAAACATCCCAGCTAATGACATGGGCTGGGTGCTTGTTTTCCATGTTACCACCTTTTCATTTCCTGGCTTATGTCATAGACATTTCTTCATGGAGGCTTCTTGTGAGTGCTGAGATTGAGACGCCTCAGGATTTCCAGGGCAGGAATGTGTCAGTGTCTGTGGAATCCTCTGCTCAAGAGCTGGATGGGTGCAGTGCAGGGAAGTGAGGCTGGCCTGGAGCTCACTGGTGGTGTTGCCTGTGGCCTTGTTGATTGGAAGGGGCCCAGCTGCTCCCAGCACTTCAACCCTTGACTGGTCATCCAAAGATATGCCATGATACCATTGCAAAATGATATGCCATGTCTCTTTCCTCCATGCCTCCCAGCTTGCTCCAGTGTTCGTTTGTGTTCAGAATCTCGGGCATTTGGGCTGCACTGTTGGGTTTCACTTTTTTGCTCCTAAAAGTCTCCTTATGTCCTTCCAATAGCTCCAAGGAGGGACAATCCTCAAGTCATCTGGGCAATGTGAGCCAGTGCTTGGTCACCCTCAACGATAAGAAGGTCTTTCCTATGTTTCACACAGAGCTTACAAGTGTTCCAGCCTGTGCTTATTTCCTGTGGTCCCATCACTGGGCACCTCAGAGAAGCACCTGGCTCTGTTTGCCTTGCACCCTCTGGATTTGGGTTGCATGGCAAGGTTTTGGTTGTGGGGGAGCCAACACCAGGTGGCTTTAAGACTCATCCACCACTTGCCAAGGCTGAGCTCATCAGCAAGAGATCTCGTCTATCTCAGACCGTCTTAGGAGAAAATTCTGCCCCTGAAGTATCTGTTGGTTACTGCCCTAATGTGTTCTACAGATGTGCAGGAGGTTCCATGAAGGCCAGATCTGGGCAGAGTACCAGGGCCAGAGCTGGTGCTGGGGCTCAGGGCAAGGCCAGACTCAAGAGAGGCCCATGTACAGGATCCATCCTGTGACTGCCATGTGTGGTAAAGGGGCCTGGCCGGGTCAGGAGAACAAGAGTAGCTCAGGCCAGATGCAGGCACTGAGAGGGCAGAGCTGGAACAGGCCTGTTCTAGGCCTGGCCTTTCATAGAGCCCCTGGCAGAGACCAAGGTGGAGCTGAGCCCATGGCTGAATTGGGCCTAGGTGGTCTTGGTCCTGGTGCTCCCTGTCCTGGGGCTACCTGCTGACTCTGCTCTGACTCCCACAGACTCTGTCTGGAGCAGAAGTGCGCTTGTGGCTGGGTTGTGACACCTGTGGGGCCGTAGAGTTCTTGGGCCTCAGGAAAGCTGCTCTGTCCTGGGGCAAGACAAGGCAGAACAAAGCCCTGTTGTGTGTTCTGCCACCACTCCCTGTCCCGGAGCTGGCTTCACCTGATGGGTGTAGGGTTCAAAGGGAGAGGGACTCCGGCATGGGGCCTGCTGTAGCTGATCCCACTGCTGCCCTGGGAACTCCTCAGCCCTACACAAGGAACACCAGGTGAGCCAGGCCAGAGACTGTGCTGCAGGGGGAGAGGGCTGCATGGGGAACTTGTCTCTGCTGCCCGTGACCAGGCACGCTGAGCATGGTCCCTGGATCAGGTGATGGAGGAGAGGAGCAGTGGAGTAAGGAATGTAGGCCATT
Source organism: Promerops cafer (assembly GCA_013398275.1). Taxonomy (NCBI): domain Eukaryota; kingdom Metazoa; phylum Chordata; class Aves; order Passeriformes; family Nectariniidae; genus Promerops; species Promerops cafer. The sequence goes on from VZSE01013393.1 coordinate 15,403, forward strand.
CCAAGGCTATTAACCCATTTCCAATTCTGCCATTCTTTGGCTTGTCAGCCTTCTTGCCCTGCACAGCATCACACAAAGCAAAAGATGCACTCTTCCCCAAGAACTTGTGGAAATGCTGACCTCCTCAGGGCTTCCCACATGTCTGCAGTTCTCTTCTAGAGAACAGCAGTTTTCAGGAGTTCTGATTTTATGATGTGCTTCAGGTCCAAGTGGTACTTCTGAGAGCAGACGCAGCCAGGCAAGGACTGACAGTCCTTCCACTGGTGGTGAAATAACTAGGGATGTCTTCCTTCATGGATGAAAGACTAGATATGAGTTGAAAATGTGCTCTTGCAGCTCAGAAAGCCAACCATTTCCTGATTCTGCCCCTCTACACTGAGACTCATCTCAAATACTGCCTCCAGCTCTGTAGTCCCCAGCACAGGAAGGACATGGACCTTTTGGAGCAAGCCCAGAGAAGGCTACAAAAATCATCTGAGGGTAGGAGCACTTGTCTTGTGAGGACAGGCTGAGACAATTGGGTTTGTTCAGCCTGGAGAAGACAAGGCTTTGAGGAGACTTTGTTGCAGCCTTTCAGCACCTAAAGGGGGCTTAAAAGAAGTATTTTAGCAGGGTTTTTTGTGATAGGGCAGGGGAAACAGTTTTAAACTAGAAGAGGGTAGATNGGCTACAAAAATCATCTGAGGGTAGGAGCACTTGTCTTGTGAGGACAGGCTGAGACAATTGGGTTTGTTCAGCCTGGAGAAGACAAGGCTTTGAGGAGACTTTGTTGCAGCCTTTCAGCACCTAAAGGGGGCTTAAAAGAAGTATTTTAGCAGGGTTTTTTGTGATAGGGCAGGGGAAACAGTTTTAAACTAGAAGAGGGTAGATTCAGACTAGCTATGAAGAAATTTTTTACAAAGAGGGTGGTAATACAGAGAAATATGTTGCCCAGAGAGATGATAGATCCCTGTACACATTCTAGGTCAGACTGTGTGGGGCTTTGAACAACCTGGTCTAGTGGAAGGTGTCACTACTCATTGTAGGGAGATTAGACCAGGAGAAATTTAAAAGACCCTTCCAACCCAAAATTCTATGGAATTCTGTGCTGCCTCAGTTTGTGGAAGCAGTGCTGGAAAGAAGAATCATTGCAATTTGTCCCACCCCCCAGTGCCACTAGGAACAATAACGGGTTCCCCTGTGCCCCTCAACCAATGGCTTTTCTGCTCAGCACTCAGTGCACATACAAAAGACAACTAAAGGACACAGGCAAGGTTGCAGCAGGTTTTTAATGTACACAAGGGTGAAAATTAGGTCATTCTAAGTAGAGGCTCCAAGTATAAAGAGGAGCAGAAAAAGCCAAGGATCTCTTCCCTTTTCCTGTGGCAGAGTTCCCACAGGGAATCTTTTGACTTGTCCAGCAACAGGACACAGTCCAGCATGCCCCGCACACTGGTTTCTGGGGTCCTCACAGCAGGTTTTGAATGAAGAACTACAGAACAAAGACAAGAGTGAGAAAGGGTGAGAGTGAAAGAGGGGAGAGGTAGACACAGGCCAAGTTTTCAGAGAGCCCAGTATCAGCTTCCTCAGGTTGATCCCTTCAAGTTTGTCCTGGCTAGGCAAATCAGTGATGATCAGCTACTCTTAAAACAATGACACAAAGGTTTGATCCTCTGTCCAGCTTCATATTCTGAGTTCCTGGGGGTCCTTATCTGAGGCCACTGCCAGCAGATTTAGCAGGGACGACATCTGCTGCCACCATAGCAGCTGGTGATGCAGGAGATGTCAAAGCCCCCAGAGCTGATGGGCACTCCCTGAGAGCTGAGGAAGCTGCCAACAGCAGCAGAGGTGGAGGATCCCACCACGGTGTTCTGTGGGAAGGAGCTGAGGATGGGCCCAGGCACGGTCACAACCATGAGTGAGGGCTGGATGGCCACGTAGGAGCTCTGGCACTGCCTGACTCATTGCAGGTGTTGGCCAGTGGGCAGGGGCCACAGGGCTGGCAGGGATGGCAGGGCTGGCACCTCTCTGTGCAGGACATGTCTTGGAGCATGAGAGGCAGCTGGAAAGAGGGCAGGGAAGAAGCAAAAGATAAGGATACATGAGGAGNAACAGCAGTTTTCAGGAGTTCTGATTTTATGATGTGCTTCAGGTCCAAGTGGTACTTCTGAGAGCAGACGCAGCCAGGCAAGGACTGACAGTCCTTCCACTGGTGGTGAAATAACTAGGGATGTCTTCCTTCATGGATGAAAGACTAGATATGAGTTGAAAATGTGCTCTTGCAGCTCAGAAAGCCAACCATTTCCTGATTCTGCCCCTCTACACTGAGACTCATCTCAAATACTGCCTCCAGCTCTGTAGTCCCCAGCACAGGAAGGACATGGACCTTTTGGAGCAAGCCCAGAGAAGGCTACAAAAATCATCTGAGGGTAGGAGCACTTGTCTTGTGAGGACAGGCTGAGACAATTGGGTTTGTTCAGCCTGGAGAAGACAAGGCTTTGAGGAGACTTTGTTGCAGCCTTTCAGCACCTAAAGGGGGCTTAAAAGAAGTATTTTAGCAGGGTTTTTTGTGATAGGGCAGGGGAAACAGTTTTAAACTAGAAGAGGGTAGATTCAGACTAGCTATGAAGAAATTTTTTACAAAGAGGGTGGTAATACAGAGAAATATGTTGCCCAGAGAGATGATAGATCCCTGTACACATTCTAGGTCAGACTGTGTGGGGCTTTGAACAACCTGGTCTAGTGGAAGGTGTCACTACTCATTGTAGGGAGATTAGACCAGGAGAAATTTAAAAGACCCTTCCAACCCAAAATTCTATGGAATTCTGTGCTGCCTCAGTTTGTGGAAGCAGTGCTGGAAAGAAGAATCATTGCAATTTGTCCCACCCCCCAGTGCCACTAGGAACAATAACGGGTTCCCCTGTGCCCCTCAACCAATGGCTTTTCTGCTCAGCACTCAGTGCACATACAAAAGACAACTAAAGGACACAGGCAAGGTTGCAGCAGGTTTTTAATGTACACAAGGGTGAAAATTAGGTCATTCTAAGTAGAGGCTCCAAGTATAAAGAGGAGCAGAAAAAGCCAAGGATCTCTTCCCTTTTCCTGTGGCAGAGTTCCCACAGGGAATCTTTTGACTTGTCCAGCAACAGGACACAGTCCAGCATGCCCCGCACACTGGTTTCTGGGGTCCTCACAGCAGGTTTTGAATGAAGAACTACAGAACAAAGACAAGAGTGAGAAAGGGTGAGAGTGAAAGAGGGGAGAGGTAGACACAGGCCAAGTTTTCAGAGAGCCCAGTATCAGCTTCCTCAGGTTGATCCCTTCAAGTTTGTCCTGGCTAGGCAAATCAGTGATGATCAGCTACTCTTAAAACAATGACACAAAGGTTTGATCCTCTGTCCAGCTTCATATTCTGAGTTCCTGGGGGTCCTTATCTGAGGCCACTGCCAGCAGATTTAGCAGGGACGACATCTGCTGCCACCATAGCAGCTGGTGATGCAGGAGATGTCAAAGCCCCCAGAGCTGATGGGCACTCCCTGAGAGCTGAGGAAGCTGCCAACAGCAGCAGAGGTGGAGGATCCCACCACGGTGTTCTGTGGGAAGGAGCTGAGGATGGGCCCAGGCACGGTCACAACCATGAGTGAGGGCTGGATGGCCACGTAGGAGCTCTGGCACTGCCTGACTCATTGCAGGTGTTGGCCAGTGGGCAGGGGCCACAGGGCTGGCAGGGATGGCAGGGCTGGCACCTCTCTGTGCAGGACATGTCTTGGAGCATGAGAGGCAGCTGGAAAGAGGGCAGGGAAGAAGCAAAAGATAAGGATACATGAGGAGCAGCCTGTCACTACATCAGCAGTCAAATAACATGCAGGGCCAGGAGGTGGAGGCTCTGCAGAGATGTATGAGGGCTCGTTGGCCTCATCCTGCCAGGGCCTAAAAAGAGCCACCAGCTCCTATGCAGCCACTGCCCAGCCCTGAGTCTGGATGACAACTGATCACAGTCCCAGCCTCCCTGCACTTCAAACTTTCTCCCCACCTCTCTTTCCCATGACAAACAGCCCCAAGAGCCATCATAGAAGACAGCTGTAATCAGCTGAGAGGTACATTGAGGTGAGATCTCCTTTTAGAGAAAGCAGAGAAGGACAAAGGGTTTCAGACTCACTTGACTCCCAAGGAGAAGGAGGCAAGAGAAGAGGATGAGAGAGCAAAGAGCTGGACTGGCTTTTATCATGGACCTTTACTGCCCCAGGCTGCCAGAGGTATCCCTTCTAGAGGTGATCAATTTCTGACAAATTCATCTTGAATGCAAAACATTTCATTTAATGCTGTGAGCTGTGCTTTGGCTTCTTAAATGGCTTTGTTTTCGCTTCCTGCTTTAATTCTGGCACATTCCTCAATGAAGGCATCTTTTGCATGACATGATGAGAGGCCCAAGCATTTCTGGATCAAAACACATCAGCGTCAGCACAGGACTCATGCCACATGCTGCAAGAGTCCATTAAAAGTAAATTATGTCAGTCTGGGTCACTCCATTGGGATCTTAGGGGCTTTTGTCTCGAAGAAGTGGCCTTGTTCTTGGGTTTGACTGTATCCCACCAAACACAGAGCCCAGGACAATTCAGGTGGCTGGCTTCACCTTCTCCTGTCATGCACCAGGGATGCAGAATGGGGGAGAAAAGGTGGAAGGTTTTATTCAGCTGTCAGAAAGAAAGGCAAATGACATCATAAAGAGGCTTCCATAAGGACAAAAGTGACAAAAGGAAGAGTAAGGAGAGTGTTGGACTGCTGCTGAATGAGACGAGGGCCCTGGTGACACAAGACAGAGAAAAAGCTGAGGTGCTGAAGGCCTTCTTTGCTTCAGTCTTTGTTAGCAAGCCTGGCCTTAAGGAATCCCAAATGTAGACTGGGGGTAAAGTCAGGATCAGGGAACACGCACTCTTGATGGAAGATCAGGTCAGTGAATCCTTAGCAAACTGCACATATTTAGGCCCTGTTGGAATGTACACACAAGTGGTAAGGGAACTGGCTCCTATCATTGTCAGGTCACTCTTGATTACCTTCAGCTGAGCATGGTGACTGGATACCGGAGCAAAGCAAATGCCACTTTTGTCTTCAAGAAGGGGAAAAGGAGAACCCAGGGAACTACAGCCTTCTCAGCCTCACCTTAGCCCATTAGAAGGTGATGGAGCAGCTAATCCTGGAAAGCTCTCCTAATCGAGGCATGTCACTGATGAGAAAGTCACCAGGAGTGGGTCATTGTGGCTTCACCAAGCGGAAGTTATGCCTGATCTTCTCGATAAAGTGCTGTGGTGATTGTGACAGGCTCAGGAGAGGAAGAAAGAATGGTGAATCTTCTCTACCTGGACGTGAGCAAGGCCTTTGACACTTTTGTGTGGATTCCTGTAGGAGCCTCACAGAGAAGCTGTTGATGTTGGATGAGCAGACAGTGAGGTAGAATGAAAACTGACTGGCCAGGCACAGGGATCAGTGATCAGCAGCACAAAATAAAGTTGGAAACCAGTGGTGCATCCAAATGGTCAGGACTTGATGGGTCCTGTTTATCAACTACATTGATGATGTGGGTGATGGGACAGAATGGACCCTCAGCAGGTTTGCACACAACACCAAACTGGGAAGAGAGGCTTATGCATCAGAGAGTCAGGCCAGCATCCAGAGGGACCTCAGCAAGCAGGAGAAATGGGCTTATGGGAAACTCATGCAATTGAACAAGGGAAAGTGCAAATTCCCTTGTGTCAAAGAAGTCCAACAGTATCCTCAGCTCCATTAGACCAGGTGTTGCCAGGAGCTCAAGAGACATGACTGCTCCCCTTTATGCAGCACTGGGGGGGACACAGCTGCAGTGGCCTCCTCTGCCACCCTTCCTCTGTGACCATATTGGTGACAAAAGGGATCAGTAAGAGAGTGATAAGGTGAGTGGAAAACTGTCTGGCCTACCAGGCCCAAAGAGATGTGGCCATTTCTTCAAATCCCAGCTGGCAGACAACTCTGGGGTCTCTCAGGGATCAGCAGTAGGACCACTAGTGTTGCATGTTACCAAGAATGTCATGAATAGTGGGAAGGAGGACACTCTCCACAAGTTTGGAGGTGACATCAAACAACCAGAGGCAGTGAACTAGCCTCTGTTGCCCAAGTTGTTCCCAGAAAATCCTGGAACGACCTGTGCAAAGGAAACAGGGAATACAGACTAGACTCTGGAAGTTCTCTGCAACAGGAGACTAGGCTACAAACAGCTTCAGGAACATGGGGCTCTCAGCCTCCTCACTGCCATCTGCAGAAAATCCCCGGCTGCTGTTTTCGGCCCCTGAGCACAGGGAGGCAGCTCGGGGAAGCTGCTCCATCTCCTGGTTCAGGGCCCTCTTGCTGCCTCAGTGCTTCACGAGCACTGGCGCTGTGCCGGCTGATTCTCGCTGGGATGTCCTTGCTGGAGGAGGGGGAGAGTCCATTTGCCGGAAGACCAAGCTGTGCCCGTGCAGAGCCCTGAGTGCTCTGAGCCCGGGCGAGAGCCCGAACGGCACCGGGGCGGAGCTGGAGGGGAGGGGAGGCGCGAGGCTCGGCCGGCGGAGCGGCGGCATGCGGCGGTGTCGGGGCGCGGGGCTGGCGGCGCTGACCGCGCTGCTGCTCGGTGCGCGGGGTGGGGCTGGGGCGACCCCGCAGGCCCCTGGAAATTACCGTCCCCTTTCGCTTCTTCACGGACCTCTGCCCCATCACCATCCTCGAGTCCATCGCTTCCTCTGCACCATTCCCTGTTCCCTCAGAAGATTCATTCCTCTCTTCTTTGTCCAACTATTCCTATACCCTCCTATCCTCTGTGTCTTTTTGCACATTTTCTCTAGTTATTGTTACTACAGAAATTAATGGACATTTCCGTTCCTGCACATATTGACATCCTCTGCAAACTATGCTTCTCATCATCTCTGTATGTCCCTGACTGCTTCAGAGGGATTTTGTTCTGGGCAGGGCTGGGGAGAATGTAGGGGTTGCGGTATATCATTTCTTTTCTCCCCATCAGTGGCTGCAGTCAGAACCCAGGTACAGCAGAAGCCATCACTGGAGACCACCGAAGGCACCGGCATCAACATCAGCTGCTCACACCCCACAAAACAGATCGAGGATTACATCCATTTCTACCGTCA
>VZSE01013397.1:0-181060 GCA_013398275.1 Promerops cafer
GGCCGGCGCCAAACCATGACACCGCGCTATGGCAGAATCTATTGCTTTCACAGCTCTGAGGCCTGAAAGGTTGGAAGGCAAACACCAAATCCTTCCTTGACCTCCAGAGGAAAGAGGTAGCAAGTGCATTAGAAGAAGAAATTCCACAAATTTAATGACTACTTACTGGAAGAAATTCAAAGGTCTTTTCTCCATAGAGCCGGTTCGCTGTTCTCAGGATGTATTTGGTGTTTGGATCATTAATTTCAGAGAGAAGGGACTGACAGCCATTGTGAGCATCCTGGGTGTTCTTCAGAGAAAGCACCTGCACAAAGACAACATCCTCAGTGCTTGTACAAGTAAAAAAATCAGGAGTAGGATAGTCACCAGTCCCGATTTTCCTTCCCTCAAGCCAAGCAGCAGAGGACTACAGAATGGCTCAGGTGGGAAGGCACGTGTGGGGAAAATCTGCTACAAAGCCCTCCCCAAGCAGGGACATCTACTGCCTGTACGCCAGGATTGTGTCCAGATAGATTTTGAGTATCTCCAACTATGGCAACAACTTAAGTTTTTGAGAAGCTTTTATTAATAGTAATTTTTTTTTTTTAAATCAAGTTTTTACTCCTCTCCCACTTTGCTAAAGAGACAAACATCAGAACCAAAATGACTGATTCTGCACTTAATATTGTCGGGTGATATGTAAAACATGTACCAAGTGCTATCTGCTACCTGAGCAAGTTTAAAATGAAAAAGTGTAAACCATGCTAACTGTTTGACATTCAGTCACTGTGGATTTCTTTTTTATGTGTCTGGCTACATTTTGAAAATGTCATCTGATATTAAGCCCAAACAAAGAAGGAAAAGAAAATAATTTATGTACCTAGAGATTGATCAAACCAACTAAAAAAAACCCAAAACAAACGAAAAACGCATACCTCTTAATTACATATTAAAGAAGATCAGTCTCAAAAAACCACAAAAAAACACCCCACATAAGAAAAACCCAAGAAACTCTTCAGTTCATAATGAAGGAATCTCCCCCTTCAAAAACAATGAAAATTGATTCTCCTTACACACACACCAGAGGAAGAGCTCTGCTCTCTCACACCACAGTGATAATCACAGTTTAGCACAAGTGCCTGTCACAGACTGGAAGACACATNACAGTTGTTTCTCCCTTTTACACTTCCCAGTGTAAACTAGGCAGCAAAGGTTGGAAAATTATCATTGGATAATCAGCTCACTGGAGACTGATTTGGTGCCACAAGCACCTGAAATCCCATACTACACATTTGTGTTATTTTACCAGTTTAGAGACTGCTACTGGATTTCAATTCCATACCTACGCAGTGTGACATCTTTTCAGGTGATCAGGCACAACAGCATTTTGTTCAGGACTTCCTGAAAGAAGTCTCTCTTGACTTCACACAGAAAATAATTTGTCTTTATTGGACCACCAGAGCCAAAGTCAAACATCAGAACGGTAGAATTACCAACTCTCACCTTTTTTAAGTCCACAGACCTTCAATGGTACCTGCAGCTTGCTTCTACGTGTGCACAGTGGGTTTTAAACCTGCCAGCCAGGCTGGGAGAAGCCAGCAAAAGGACTTTGCTTACCAGATAAAAGACGGAGAGAAAAAAATTTATGTCGCCAACATGACAGATGACTGCAATTTCCTGCTGTATTCCAAAGAAAAAAAAAAAACAAAGTCCATTTTAGTTCCATTTTATTGCCTGCAACATGGCAACGTGCACAATCATAAATTTAGTGCCTGTTATGCCCTGTATACATCTGCTACAGGTGAATTTGAGATTAAACACCACACCTATTTAATGAACAATAAGTACTAGAACATTGAGTTAACCACAGATAACTATCATAAGTCAACATAAGATAAATGCTGATAGTTTTTACTAACTCTGTGTTTTGTTCTTCCTTTTAGGCAGGGCCTAGTGTTGTCATGTTGTTACCAAATGCAAAACCACCACCTAATTCATACTACTGATTCATTATCTTAAGAGAGTTGAAAAGAGCAAGTTTCCACATGCATGCTTTTCCAACCAAGAAAATTCCTTGCTAGCAGCTTTACTATATAAACAGTAGCAATTTTATCCTATTTCTCTTCTCCCATAACTTGAAGAAAATACAACCAAAAAACAAGCATGCTTAGATGGAAACAATCCTCCAATTGTATCTGAACGAGTAATTTATGCACTGCACAGCATAAAGAGGAGACAATAGCGTTCACATTGGTTACAATGAAGACCAGAATTTTCCTACTGTCCCACTATCTGCAGATTGCTAGCAGTAAGGGGTTTTTTGACCTCCGGATCAAAATACACAGGAATAGTGGCACCAGCATGCTGTTATTTTCTAGAAAGTATCTGTAGGGCTTCCACGACAGGCAAGAATTTACAGACAAAGGGATGCAACTGACACTACTTGCCTGCCTGAAAATCAGAGGCATTTAATCAAATAATAAATAATATTCAACAGTTGGGACACAAGGCTAGGAGTTACACCTGCACAGTCAACAATACTTTCTCTGCAGCTCAGGAGTAGCAACATAACTATGGACACCCTTCTTATCAGAGACGATGCATAATTTGGAATCCACAGTTTCTGAGACAATACACAATGACCACACTTTAAAGAACAAAAACCTCATGATACAAATACACATTTGTCAGTCAATTGTAAACTGCAGCAAAACCCTCGGTGGTCAAAGGGTTTGCTGACAGCAACTCATTCCTCTCTCTGCTCTCCCCATGCTCTGTAGGTCAGCAGTGAGACACTTGTGCAGAGGTTTTGTGTTCCTACCACTCTGAATTTGAAGCATGTATTCTCAGCAGTCGACACCTATGCTTCAGGACAGTCGTTATGGACCAAAAGGCTGTATGTAGATCAATCAGCAGACAACCACTGCAGGGCCTCGCCATGGGGAAACCAGAGCAGTGTGCAGCTCTCCTCCAGCCCCGCGGCCCAAGAGACACTTCCCACCAAAACTACGATGTGGATCAGTGTCCAGCAAACAAGGACACTTCCCCACATTGTGTCAGCTACATCAGAGGAGTCTCAAGCTGACTCTTTCAAACTCAACCCCAGAGAGAACTCAGGGCAATGAGCACCAGGCCGTGTGTCCATCTCCACAGACAAAGTTGTGTATGGCACAGATACCCCTTTTCCCACCCGCTGAACCAAAGCAGGCTTCTTTGAGGGAAAAGGGTTCGTTTAGGATTTGGAGAGTTGGGAGCGATGTTAAAACACTTGCAGGGCGAGACCGCGGACAGCTCCGAGTAATAGCTCTTAGCATCGCAGGTCTTCCTGGGACGCAGGTAATGACATGGCCCCGCTGTTGCCCGGCTCCTGACCCCTATGCCTCAGCAGGGGCGGGGAGGAGCTTGACACTGTCCCAGCAAGCTGAGGCACAAAAAGCCAAAGGTTTGGCCCTCCCTGGAGCGAAGAGTTCCTCTTCCGCCCCCGCTCCGGGTTTTGCCTCACGGGAGACGTCCCAACCCTGCATCCCCTCCCACAAGAAGGGCTCCAGCCGCACCGCCGCGGCTCCAGCTGGCAAGAAGCAGCGGTGTTTAGGAAATGTCACGAAAGAGGGAAGGAAAAAAAAGACAAGACAAAACACAGTAAAAGGAACGCCATTCAGCTCTACTACCTAAAAAAAAAAAAAAAAAAAACAAACAAACAAACAAAAAAAAAACCCCACGCAAAACGAGAAAACCCAAAAAAACACAGGCACAGGCTTCCCCTAGAAAACCTTCAAGACAACGCAGCAACAGCAACGCGGCCGCCGCACTCACCCCGCCGGCCGCCGCGCTTCCCGGAAGCGCAGCCGAGCAGAAGGAAAGGACGGGAGCCCGGCCCCTCCCGGGATCTAGCCGCTTCACCCTCGGCCGCCGGGAACGGGCAGGCGCCGCACCCCTCCCGGTAAAATGGCGGCCCCCCCGCCTCAGTGAGTCCTGGCAGCCGCCTCTCCCCTCCCCTTGCAGCTCCGCCGGCCGCAGCCCGTGTTTCTCCACCTCTGCCTCCCTCTCGTGGCAGAGCTGACAAAAACATCCCCGCTCCCTGAGGCGTTATTAATATTACTTATTTCTGAAGCTAGGATTGCTTTGAGCCAAATTGAGCTGCTGCTGTAGCCAGACACCGTACGGGCTTAACGCTTCCTCTCATTCCTGAGGGTCTGAGTGAGGCAAATAGCGCTTTGAGAGGTGTATTTTTAAATTATTATTTTATTAAAAGGAATCTGTGGAGCAACATGAGAGTTATTGGGAGCTGATGAAGAGTTGCAGCTGAGATGTGGAAGGAAAGCAAGGGGACGGCCACAGGGTGAAGGTTGGGAAAATCTGCCTCCAGCAGTAACTCAAGGGCTTAGTCTAGGGCTAAAAAGCAGGAGCTGGGTCTGATTGCTGCAGGCTGGGAGTACATGCTAGGGCCACATCAGGATAAGTGGCCTTCATCATAAGGGTGAGGAGAAAGACTGGCAAAATATATTTGTGCACAGTGCTGTGAGTGGGAGAGGAAGAAATGCCACAGCTTATAGTGGTAAGGACAGAGCTACCCATGATGACCTGATCCAAATGACCGCCAGGATTGCTCTGTGCATGCCAGGTATCACACACTCCCCGTGGCACTGCCATGGTTGTCCCTTCAACTTAGGAAGGAGACACTGGAGGAGCTGTGTCTCAGGCACCGGGGTGTATGGTCTGATGAAGAAGGGGCTCAAGTCCTGCTCCCCTTGTTGCAGAGAGCTTCAGGTTTGGGGTTTGCCTCTGTGCTAGCAAGCAAGCGTCTCCTGCTTTGCAGCGCAAGGACTCACTGACTAGGGTGAGCAAAATCTGCCAAAGAAGAGGATGGTTTGTGATTTGTTGTGTCTGATAAAGAAGATAAAAGGGTGGTCAGCTTTGAAAGTCATTGTTGGGACTCTTGATCTCATCATCAAGACACCTGTAGCAGCTGCTGCCTCGGTACCTTCTTCATTGACCTCCACAAAGGCTTTGTGAATAACTTGTGAGATGAAAAGATCCTTCTTCACTGACATCCCTGTGAAATCAGCCTGACCTGGGTCAAAAGCATTTCGTATCCCCATGCTGCTCAGAGTAGATTTAAGGTCATAATTTTCTTCCAGCTTCATCTTGGGCAGGTATAGATCCACTTCAGCTTTCATCATATTGTCTGATTTGGTCCATTCAGACAGTTTCTCATATGTCAGCTCTCTTTCCACCTGCAATGAGTTGAGGAAGAAAACAGTTGGAGTGTGAAGTACAGACACAAGACATGCACAGACCAGTGTCGTAATGCTCATCAAGAACATCTAAAACAAGACCCAGCTACCAGCAGTGAGTACAGATGGAATGTGCATCACATTTAGAGGGCATGATCCAACAAAGTGCTGAGTGACTTATACTCCTATTTATTTTCTTAAAGGTGGTGAGGTGTAGTCCTGAAGCCTCAGAGTAGTTTATAATTCTTTTCTTTGGTGTGGAGAACATTGATTTTTTTGCAATGTATTACTTATAACAATAATGATGGGTGCTTGATGTGTGTGTATATGGATAAATTTTCTCTTAGTAATGATAAATAAATGGGATGCATGGGAACTGAGGTACAAATAAATATATTTGCCCTGCTCTGTTTAGAATCTGAAACTGATCCTGGCATAGTCATGAGTTTCTGTTGGCACCTTCTGGGCCAGGGTAGTCAGCACTTAGTTTGAGAAACCTCACCACAAACTATCAGCTGGAAATCCAGACTGAAAATGACATAAAAATGAATTAATACAGCCCTGGGGAGAAGATAACTCTAGGGCAGGGTGATTCAGAGGTGATCCTTGCTTTCCCTATGCTATACTGGCAATAGGAAAGAGGATACAAAATAGTCTAAGACAGTTGTGTGGACATAGGTTTTAGATGTACTATGTTTGTAATATTACCCCATGTCCTGAATCCTAAGCTAAAAATCATGGTGTTACAGTTTCTGAAACAAAGTATGAGCACATCAGAGTTATTCTACTGTGATTTTGAAGCTTATTCTTCCTCACTCTTTTCATCTGTTACTGTTACTGTTTCATAGTGTATGTGATGCAACAGTAGGTCAGTTTTACCAGCTCCAGGCCAGTAGTGATGTCATCAGGTAGGAGAACGAACATGCTGAGTTCATTTTCCACATATGGAAGCTCAATGATTCTGAATTTCATGATGGTTTCATGGAGTATGAAAAATTCATCTTTCAAAAACATCATGCGTACTGGTTTAGTCTTGGTCTGGAACAAAATTCAGACATGAAAATTACCTTACACATTAAAAGGATGATAAAATTTACTTGCTTCATTAAATTGAAAACAAGTACAAGATTCAGCAGCATCTGGGTACCCAGGACCCTTTTCTTTAGACAGTATCACATACACCCCCTTTTCAAAGGCCTTTGAGATCTTTATAAAAAATTAGCGTAAACACACAAGCTAAATACCTACTAACTGAATCCCATGTAATATATTTCTAAATTTAAAATAAAGGAGTTAGCTTTGATAATCAAGTAACTCTCTTTGCAGGCCTTGCTATTCGCCCTGCGAATTAAACCCTCTCTGGCACCAATGTATTTGGTTTGCATGGTGGTGGGGAAGCTGCTCCTCTTCTGTGAGGAGACATCAGAAGATGCCTCTGTCAGGCAGAGCCAGTTTCAGCTGGCTCCAAGACAGACCTGCTACTGTCCAAATCTGAGCCAGTCAGTGACATTGGTAGTGCCTCAGTGATTACTTATTTAAGAAAGGGTAAAAAACTACTGCACAAAAGCAGCTGGGAGAGCCAAGTGAGATGGTGTGGGAGAAACTGCCATGAAGACACCTAGGTCAGTGAGGAAGGAGGGGGGAAGGAGGGGGAGAAGGTGCTCCAGGCTCAGGAGCTGAGATTCCCCTGCAGCCCATGCTGAAGACAATGGTGGTGCAAATATCCACCCTGCAACCCATGGAGAGCCCATGCTGGAGCAGGCTCCTGGCAGGACCTGTGATGCTGTGGAGAGCAACCCTCTCAGGAGCAGGTTTTCTGGCATCACCTGTGACCCCGCAGTGAACTCACCCTGGAGCAGTTTTGCAAAACTGCAGACCGTGGGAAGGACCCACATTGGATGTGAAGGACTTTGTCCCATGGATAGGATCCCACACTTGAGCAGAGGAAAAGTGTGGGGAGGAGGAGGAGGGAGCTGTAGAGACAACATGATGAGCTGACTACATTAGCCCATTCCCAGTCCCCTGCACTGCTTTGGGGCACAGGTGAGTCACGAGAGAAGTTGAGCCTGGGAGGAAATGAGGAGTGGGGGAGAGGCACTTTATGTTTGGTTTACTTCTTACTAACTTAGTCTGAGAATTGGCAATAAATTAATTTTTTGAAGTTGAGTCTGTTCTGGCCGTGATGGCNAGGCTCAGGAGCTGAGATTCCCCTGCAGCCCATGCTGAAGACAATGGTGGTGCAAATATCCACCCTGCAACCCATGGAGAGCCCATGCTGGAGCAGGCTCCTGGCAGGACCTGTGATGCTGTGGAGAGCAACCCTCTCAGGAGCAGGTTTTCTGGCATCACCTGTGACCCCGCAGTGAACTCACCCTGGAGCAGTTTTGCAAAACTGCAGACCGTGGGAAGGACCCACATTGGATGTGAAGGACTTTGTCCCATGGATAGGATCCCACACTTGAGCAGAGGAAAAGTGTGGGGAGGAGGAGGAGGGAGCTGTAGAGACAACATGATGAGCTGACTACATTAGCCCATTCCCAGTCCCCTGCACTGCTTTGGGGCACAGGTGAGTCACGAGAGAAGTTGAGCCTGGGAGGAAATGAGGAGTGGGGGAGAGGCACTTTATGTTTGGTTTACTTCTTACTAACTTAGTCTGAGAATTGGCAATAAATTAATTTTTTGAAGTTGAGTCTGTTCTGGCCGTGATGGCAATTGGTAAATGCTCTTCCTGTTCTTTCCCTGACCCCTGACCTTTTCATCCTATTTTTCTCCCCTGTTGACAAGGGGCAATTATAGGGAGTCTTGGTGGGCACCTGGTGGCCAGCCAAGGTCACCCACCACAACCAACAGCTGTGATGGATCCTAAAACTGCACACGTAGCGTGGTAGGTTTCGGGTACACAGTCACATTAATTGCTTCACATTGTCTGGCATGCAAAAGGTATTTGCACCCTTAATCTATGTCAAACAAAATGTTTGTTTCCACTGACAAATAGTTTTGCTTGCTTTTGACACAGTCCAAAAATATTCATGCAGTCAGCTACTGGGAATTGTCAGTGCATGATCATTTAAATACTGTTAGCTGAATGAATGGATTTTCTGAATAGATCACCCTCACACACTCAGCTAAAATGACAAACCCCATGGCAATTCCCTGTGAGGTTTAACACAACACCCAAGGTGTGTGTGGGAAGAACAGCTGGATGAGATCCCATGACCTCCGGGTCCCAAGAGCAGAAATGCGCTCTAGGTGTGTAAACAGTGCTCTCAAAAGCAACCTGGTCCCGTTTGAAAATGGTACTTAGAGAAATTTCTTCTTGTCCTTAAGCTACTTTCCTCAACTTACTTTGCTTAGCTTACTTTGCTTAGCTTACTTTTTTTAAAAATTAACTTTAACTGTTCCCAAGTATTTTGAAACTGAGGAGTTATAAATTAAAAATCCAGTTTTCATGGATATGCATGAATAAGACAATGCTGAGTTATTTTCACAGTTGGTATTCTCCCTGAGTTTATACCACTTTCTCAGCTATAAGTAGTGTTGCAGTGGTATATGAAATACAGGTGAAGTGTTTTCTCCTCAGTAATAGACAAATTGACATAGGACAACAGACATATCGACAAGGAATTTACCTTGCTTATTCTGAAGGGCATCTCAGAAGTATTTTTCTCCAGAAATTTCTTTTCCCACTTTCCTTTGAAATAAATGGCATTTACTAAGACCAACACAGTGCGAGAACTGAGAGATCCTGCAGGCAGCAGACTCTGTATTTTCCCTTCAAAATCAGACAAAGAGACTGTTATTCCACAACTTGCACAACTTGCCAATTTTAATTGTTCCTTTTCTGTGCCTACCTCTCTTTTAAAAATGTGTGCATTTGGGAGGTTTTTTTTACTGTACGTTTTTATGTTGTACATATGGTAAAAATGACCTTTTGAAGTATCTCTGTATCTTTTGTCCAGAGAAGTTGTGGACACTCCATCCCTGGAAGTGTTCAAGGCCAGGTTGGATGAGGCTTTGAGCAACCTGGTCTAGTGGAAGATGTCCCTGTCCATGGCAGGGGGGTTGGAATGAGATGATCCTTTAGGTCCCTACCAACCTAAACCATTCTATGAATTCTCTGGGTTTTTTTAAATTATATTTTTTAGAATTTTGGTAGTAAATGGCACTGGAAAGTGGGTAAAGTAGTATAGCTTGGATGTTCTCTGAAGTTGGTTGCAAGCAGCTGAAGAATGCAGAAGTAAAACCCGCATTAATCACTGTGTAGCCACACAGTATCTACCTGTGTGTGCCTTCGAACAGCAGTGACTCAGAGGAGGCTACAGCATAAAGAATTGAGGGAAGGACCTTGTAAGGAGCAGCAGTTAGGTTGGAGAGGGCATTCTTCAGACTATTTAGCTGTACTTTGCTCATCACCTCCCTGCCCTGCGTTTCCACTTTTTATGGATCCTTGGCTGCAAGAGCAAAAAATGTGGAAAGGCAAAATGTTTGAAAGTTAGACAAGAAAAAAGCCATCAGAGTGATACTTACTCTCAGTTTTATTTTCTACCCATGAATTGATCTGTGCTCTGACTTGTTCTGCAGCTCTCTTAAAGTTTACAGCTTGTGGCTTTGCATTGTAATAGCTTGTAATGAGTTGTAAGAACTTCTGAAAGATAGGATTAAAGAATGTGTGCTTATCTAGTTAAACTTGAGTTATAAAAATATTAGTAATAATCAGTTTAACAGATTATACAATCTGCTAATACATAATTTAAGAAAACTTGGTTTATATGCAGTAACCTTTATAATAAGGCCTGATACATTCTATTCTAAGTACTAAGTAAGAACTGATCAAACTCCAGTCTCAAGGAAACTGATACTTCAAATTTTTGCATTTGAAATCAAAGGTGGAAATTTTTAATTTTGAAATATCCATGAAACCTTTACATTTTTTTTAATTTCTCAAAATGTCATTTTTATATAATTTAAATACTTTTTTTTCTTGCTTTATGAAGTAGTATTCAGTACAAGATTAAAGAATAGTTTCACATAAAGTTGAACAAAGGCTTTTAGTTTGCCTCAGAGGTGAGGAACCTGCCAAAAAATTGTGAGGACAATAAATGGTAGAATAAAGTCATGGCAGAAAAGCAGAATTAACGTTTCCATTTCTGTCTGCTGTGAAATCATTCATGGAGATTCCCAGCAGGAAATTCCCTCTATTCTCTGTAAAGCAAATGTACATGAGATTAAGGAGAAAATGAGCAACACACATTCAGAATGACAAATGGCTAATTACTCAGGAAACCAAACAAACTCCAAAATCAAAGAACAGTAGTCGCATTTAAAACCCTCTTCCAAGGACCTGGATGATTAATACATCAGTTTTAAAAAGATGTCAGAGATACAGATAATTACAAACTCATGAGTTGGTGTGGGGCAAATGAATAGAATGGGTGTAGTGTGTGTGTGGGTTAACATGACCTATTGGAGGTGATGCCTTTTCCTGGGCTTAGAATTAAAAGCTGAACACGGTTAGAGGGAAAAAGGGATTTTACCTCGGTGTTTATTAAAGATCCTTTGTTCCAGGCAGGAGCACCCTGCAGAAGTGCCCGCCCAGACCGGTGCACGGAGCCCACAAAAGACCCCCCGTGATGGTTCACATATACAATTACAGATCTTGCATATCAGCATATCTGTCACAGGTGTCCCAATGGGAGGCTCAGGAGAAGCCCCCTCATAAGGAATGCCCCCCCGGCATGGGTCTATCTTAGTTTACAGAATGTGTTCTGGAGAGGACCTTGGGTCTGGGACTCTCTGACACCCTAACTATGATGTCTCCAAGGTGTTTAGTCTCTTGGGTTAACAGAACTTTGGGTCTAAGCTAGTTATCAAACTTAGGGAATTACAAGTATGTGGGCTAAAAGCACTTGGGATACATAAAAGCTGCATAAAAGTCTATATGAAAGGGGGAATATGAGAAAAGTATATGAAAAAGCAAAATCATCATGGCATCAGAGGAGTGTCAACAACATTTTGTAATAGGAAATCCAAAATCACAATTCTGTTGGAGTTTTCTGAAGGTGTTAGGAAGCATATGGGTAAAAGGGCTGAGCCATTACAGTCTTTTTGGGTCACCAAAATGCATTTTTTAGGACTTGTCACCAAAGGCTGAGCATCCATGGGACTACAGAGATAGGTCTCGTTTGTTTAAAACACTGGAAACCAAGCGTAGGAGGAAAAGACATTTACAATGAAGGATTATTACTGCTGGAGTACCACAGGGATACATGTACTGGCATCTGTGATATGCTATTTTTTCTATGAAACCAAAGCCTAGATGTTTACATTAAAAATATATATATTAACATATTTATAGGTGATCCAGTAAAGTGTAAGATATAGGAAGTGATTGTTATGGTTTAGGAATGAGGTATTGAAGCTGTAATGGACAGGTGCATGAAAAATTCTGCCTAATCATGGCCAAAAATGCAAATCAAAATTGAAGAACTATGAAGAAAAGAGTAGGCAACAAAAGAGAAATTTCTATAATGGCACTTTATAATACTATAGCGTGTCCACTGCCTGAGTTCACAATGCAGCTGTGGCCTCCCATCTCAGAAATGCTACAGTATAAAAGATACAGACACCAGGGATGAGGATGACCAGGGATGTGGAGAAATGTCATTCAGAACAGAAATGAACCAACAGCAATGCCAACAGGCAGCAAGCTCAAAAAGCACAGGGGCTTCCTGCAGTGTATTCCTCAGCTGTGGAAATCCTGGTGCTGAGGACTAAAGTAGATTCAAAAGAGAAGTGTGCAAAGTCCTGAAACAGCAGCTCATCAGGGTCGCTTTAGTAGACATGCCCTCTGGTTCAAGAAGTCCCTGAGCTGCAGATCAGTTGGTGGCCACAGCAGATTCTGGAGAAGAATCACTACACAGTTTTCTCATGCACTTGCCAAACTATTGCCCACTGCTGAAAACAGATGGACCTCTTGCCTGTCCAAGACTAGCCCTCTATGGCTGTCCTCCTGTTCTCACTCGCACCCCAGTGCTATCATTTGGAATTTTTTTTATCATCTCTATTGATAATCACTCTTAATGTCAGCATATTCCCAACTAAAGATGTTCAACTCACAGGCAATAATGGGTAGGTCTTTTCCTCATACAGTCGGTTGGCACTCTTCAGCAAGTAAGTGCTTCTGCGTTTGTTGATGTCAGACAGGAGCTTTTTGAAGCCAGAGTGGATGTTTTCTGCTCCCTCATTCTCAGGATCCTTGGAAAGAGACACCAATTAATATTGAATCTTTTTTTCTGTTGCACCTGCTTTATTTAAATTGTTCATGTTGTTTTAATTTAAAAGGAGTTTCAGGGAATGAAGCTTTTTTGAGTATGTTGCATGTTTGCAGCACTGTGCATAACTAGATAAATGGATTTCTACCTGTAGGGCAATGATTTATTTCTGCAGTGCTTTGTAGGCATTTGGGGGCATCATCTGATGGTGCTCCTAGGAAGATGAGTCTCCTCATTGTTGTCATTTTCAGGCCTGAATTTCAGTTTCACAAGACCTTTCAGTTTCACAAGGATCCATCAATGCAGCCTGACAGCTTTTGGGAGGGTGTTCTACCCTCACAAAAACTGATGTCAGGGCATGGACTTACCAACCATTCAAATTTTCCTGTTTCACATGTGTGTTTTCTGTTGCTGTTTGGATTTTGGAGAGAGCTTGTTTTGGATGTCAGTGTTGATGGTTTTAGGGAGGATGAGGTTGCTTGCCATCTGTTGCCAGCTGTTGCTTTGCAAATGGAGGAATCAGCTGCTGCCTGCCAGCTGCCCCCCACCAGCTGCCTGGATGCAGTGTCCTCCCCATGTCATGTACTGTGCCCTGCACATGAGACACCGAGAGTCTCTGCCACTGACTCAGGCTGGCTTGTCTGTCATTCCTTGCTATGATCTTTTCTCAATCATGCTGGGACATGGGCTGCCAGGAAGGACACATAGGAAAGGTGAATTTGGTAGCCAGAGGACACAGGATAGCAGAGGTTGTTTTTTTTTCAATGGGATGGGAACAGAACAAAGAGGCAATAGGGGGAAATATCGGAAGGAAAAGATTAGACAGACTTTGCTACAATTTATGAAGTCAGTGAGTTGCTAAAATGAATGTGAGTGCAGTGATTCATCTTGAAGAACCATCTCACACCATCAAGGGAGAGAATGATATAATCCCCTTGCCCTTTTTATTTGCAGTTAGTCTAATTTAATTTCTTTCATCTCTCTTTTAGTTTCTATGCTGAAAAAAACATGGCTTGTTTGAGTTTAATACTTTTCAGTGATTAGGGAGTTCATTTGTTGAAAAAGATCTGGGCAGTTTCTCTTGCTGGCAAGTCCCTGGGGAGCTGATGAGCAAGGGCGAGTCAGCACACATTACCTTAAAGGGGAATTTTGTCTGCCTGATGTGTCTGTGCATACAGAAGGAGGACGGGACTTTATTGGGTAGGGCTGGAGTCAGGTGTGAACGCAGTAGTTGTTTATCACTACAGAAAAAAAAAAAAATCCAACCAACCTGAAGGTGATAAGAAATGGAATTGTCCAAAGTATATTAGGACCAATGATTTTTTGATATTTCCACGGCCCAGCTAAAACCAAGTGAGATAGTATTATGGCCAATCAAAATGCTGTTAGTGTCTCAGTTCTGCTTTTGAAAGACTGAATTCATGAGTTTTACAGTCATATTTCCTGCTTGTTCACTTTTTCTGTGTATAGTTCTTACTGAACCGAGACAGTAGATAATAGACTGAAAACAAGCTGATGTTAAAAGCCTAAAGCAGTGGTTGCATTGGACTATCCCATTCTCGGAGATTTTTATCTTAGAATCTTTTGTTGTAATAAATACCATCTTTCTTTTCTTTGGTCTTGCTGGAGAAGGCCTTGTCTCAGATGAACCTTCTTCCCTTGCAGTCTGGTTAAAATGAAGAACCTGTGATGATGATGAAAAATGTTCATTAAGACAGCTCGTTTGTTTAAGATTAATATGCCCAAGGGTTGTAAGTATCTTAGTTTTCTACGGCAATCCACCAGCCACGCCCAATGATGGTCTGTTGAAGTTATTGCAGACAAGACCCTACTCTTGATTAAATCTCTGTAACTGTATCAGTACTATATAGATTTTAGACACATGGACTGCTTAATAATAGATCAGTATTGTGACTGGAACAGGCTCCCCAGGGAGGTGGCCACAGCAGCAAACCTGGCAGAGTTCAAGAAGTGTTTGAACACTCAGGCACGTGGTGTGACTCGTGTCCTACACAGGGCCAGGAGTTGGCCTCAATGATCTTCATGGATCCCTTACAACTCAGTATATTCTATGACTCTCTGATACTTTCAGTACTCACATATCTCCATTATTCATGGAAGAATTACCATTTTTATGGACTAACTATGTCACAAGTAAAGATTTGTGCCTTTCCTGTGCAGCTAAACACATGTTCAGGAGAGCTTGACCACTTCTGTATGCAGTATGAGAAAGCAGATATACTGCTGCCAGAACCAGCTGAGGTTTAGAAGCAGTGATATCTTGTTCAGAAGATTATCTCCAGATTTCCTTTCTCTGGCATATTGTAGTGCCATATTAATTTTTTTTAATAAAGGTGTGTCCTTATTACTTTTTGGGCACTGTATTAGGTTAATTATTCTGTTCAGAGGGCAGTTAAAATGGAACGGAGAGCTCCAAGCAAGACCAACAGTAGCCTCTAATGTTGATAACTTCTCCTTGGCAGACCACTTGCAATCCTCTGTGAACTGTAAGTGTAAGGTAAATGTAGGGTTGGTGGAGCGCAGAGATCTTGGAAATAAAGTGGAAGTGACCTGCCATAGTGTTGGTGCAGTAAAGAGCCCCACTCATGCTGTCAGCATTGCAGATCGCTGTCCTCCCATGTAGTTGCTTGCTGCTCTCCATAGGTAGAATAACAGTGCAATTTATGTAGGAACAACTGTAGGGTGGTACACAGCTAATTTCAGAGCTTACCTCAGCCATCTGGGTTGCGGTGTCACCTTTTGCACCCAGATGGACCATGGCAAGAGCAGTTGCAATACTCCAAGGAGAAAAGAAAATGTTTTGGCCTTTGGAAGTTTCATTCAGCTTTTTGTAGAGGTCCAGAGTGAAGCTGTTGGTTGACACTGAGAGACATTCCATTGGTACACCTGAGACAAACGAGTGTCAGAGAGAGGTGGTGACTGCCTCTTCACTTCTTTTAAAAAATACAAAGCTGCCAGTGGAGATTGCCTGCACCTCTCAAATACACTCTGAAGGTATCCCTGGGTAAAATACTGCACAGAGACCAAGTACAGTCAGCTAGTAGGTTTCTTTCTAAGACCTGCATTATTTTTTCCTTCCTCATCACTTTCAGCATCCCTGCCAGGTTTATTTGTTTTTCATCAATTGAGTACAATTTTAGCTAGAAATGCTTTCAGAGTTTAGACTTGTTTCAAAAACTTATTTGCTCTTTCCCTTATTTTCATAGAATTACTCTTCGATTCTGAGAGAGTAAAACAGAATAATTTCTCACCGTGCTACTTTAGGCTTTTTTGTTTAAACTTCCTGTGCTATTATTTTCTCCTGAAAAAAAGCTGAATTCAGGTGATTCATTGCATACATCCTGAAGGCTACTAGAGAGATACAGATTTTTACACGTTCTTGGTGTAGGTAAACCCATATTTGGAAGCTGTAGCTGGATTTGCTAATTTCTATTTTTCAAGAAAATTCTTTTATCTTACATACAACCCCAAATAGTTCCTCTTTTAACCAACAACAAATTTTCTCCAGTTTCCTGCTGGTTTATCCTGTACATTTTCCATCCGTGTTCTGCTTATTTGCCTAAGTATGTTTTTACAGGAGAAAACCAAAGAAAATAAATAACCACAACCCCAGGATTAAATTGATTTTTCATACATGGATCCAGAACAAACCTGTGCATCCTATTAGCAATTTTTGGTCCATCTAATACTTTGATAAATATTAGGACAAACTCAGAAATTTCCAGTGTCTTCATCAGCATAAAGACTTATGAAACATTTGGTAAAGTCAGTGTAAGATGGCATCAAGTAAAATTTAAGCATTAGATCAACAACAGCAAATGGACGTTTAAACCCATCTTCACCCACAATTTGTGTGGTTAAATCTAAACTGCAGTCCTCAAAGCAGGCTGCTCCCATGAAGTGTCAGAGATGCCTGGAGCCTCTGAGGTCCTCAAGTTCTGTTCTTAAAACTTCCTGGAGCTCTGCAACAGCTTTGAAGCATTACCAGGAGTGCTTCAGAGGTGACTGCCATGCAGCCTAGCTCATACCTAAGCATTTCTAGGTCCTTCAAATCACATATCCTACTGCTGTTCCTGGAGATGCTGATACTCCCTGGTGGTTAAGGCACCTTTCCTACACCTCAGGAAACTTTCTGCCCTCCCAGGCTGCGTAGGTTTTGCCCAAACCCAGTTGGCATTCTGTTCACTGTGCCTTGCCACAGGGTTTTCCTAAGGGCTACACTTCGTAGTAAAAAAAAAGCACTCCCTTCCCCTGAATGACTTTTGTGCCATCATTTAACCACTCAGTTCCAAAGAATTTTAAGTGAATTTTAAAGTCTTTCAAATAAAAGCTAGTTATTTTGATACAAGTATCTAATTACCTGAAATCCTGAGAGAGAAAAGAGTTAAGATGTGTCTTCAGTCAGAGTCTCTGGTGTTCTGTGGGGCAATGAGTCCTTTTGAAAATGTAGAAATATTTGCACCTCCCTTTTCTTATCTACATCCTCTTCTGGTATTAAATGTGCACATTCCCTCATTTATTCCTAGTTCTCCTCTCTATCACCTGCTTTCAGAACTTAGGCAGCTCCTCAATTCAAGGTCACTGTTAGTGGGTGTGTGTCCTGGAACATGAAGGCCAGTATTCCAGTTCCCTACAGGTGTCCTCCACAACCTTGGAATTTGGCCTGCAAAAATTAGGAATTGAAAGTAATTCAACCACACTGCATTGCCAACAGATATGGTGAAATAATTTTACAGCTTCCTTTCTCTATACTCTACCAACTGGGGAAATTAATAGAAACTGATCTCAAAGCTATGGCTAAAAGGGAATATTGAAATAGACTGTTAATCTCACTGATCCTCTGGTTAAATTTGAGGGGAAACATCTAAATACTTGTAGACCTCAGGTCACATAAAGCCCTTATTTTGTGCAAGGATATTTTGCATTTTTGCTCTTCTGTTTTAGAAAACAGATCACAAAGGAAGTTCAGAAGTTATTTACACAGTCACCTAAAATAAGTGATGAAATAAGAGTGAATGCTGGGCTCATTTGAACTGGTGGATGTTGTTTTGAAAGACTTCAGCTCCCAGCAAAGTCAGTGAAAGTGCTTTAGATATCTATAGGCCCTGCATTGTACTGAGCTTATTATCTCTCTCTGATGGACTTAGGGAGTTTGAATCATCCACCAAAAGCTGAAAAGCTACTTGGAAGCTCTGCTTGTAATGATTTCTTTTACTGAAACTGTCATATAAGAGTAGGGAGCAGAAACAAGAGAATGTGTAAAACTGGATATCAGCAAAGGTGTAATGTAAGATGTACACAAATGTTTTGCTTTAAACCAGTGCAATTCTGTGTAACTCAGATTGAATTGTGTTGATGAATTTGATTTGTAATCATCATCTGTCTTTTCTGCTACATTCAACCATAGTAAAGAATGGCCCCTGCCCACCAGTATGGCACATGCAGAGAACAAATTACCTGCATGCTTTCAACCTTTATGGAAAAAGCATCAGTATGAAGTTCGTCTTTTGAACAAGGATTATATTTTAGTGCTTCTATACACTTAAAATATGACTGCTGCATATGACATGCAAGGTTTCAAGAGAGATATGTGTGCCTCACTTTCTTCTTTTAAGTGCAGTTTTTGTGCCTTGGATGTTCATCTTTTCTTGCTTCAGAAATGTATTAGGCATTGTTATATTTACTTATGAGCTTAAGAAATGTTTCTGCTGTGTATTTTAAATATGCTGTTGTTTGTTTTTTAGATAAATTCATAGAAGAAAACCCCCAGGCAGTTAGTGGTACTACAAGCTACAAAGATTGGCCAAAAAGACAGGAAAATTAAGAAAGGGTTCCCAAACTGTGTAGACACTCTTTGTGGTATTTACCAGCTGCTGCAAGATCCTGTTTGGTAAGAGACATTGGAGTTACAGAAGGGAACACATTAGCCAAAGAAGTGCTCTTGGTTTTGCAGTGCCAGATGTAAACAGTGAGAGAAAATAGTGAATTGATGCAGACAGAATGGTAAAAAAAAAGTTTCACTGCATCATAATGCCTGACCTATTGACTTCAAGTGAACTGACTTTTGACAAATGGTCACAAAAAAGTTTTTTGATAAAACCAGTCATTTTCCTCTGGCATACTGATGAAGAAATTTGGTCTTCTTTGAAGCCATCCTCCATTCCTATCTGGCTCAGCAGGGAGGTTGTCTCTTTCTGCCTGATTGATTACCATATTCCTATACCTGCACTTTGTAAATGATCCACTCTGAGAAGGCCTTTAGGGCATTTGTTGAAGATGAGTTCTCTTGCAGTTATTGCTAGTAATAAGCAGCAGAATTTAAAATCAGTATTAGACTAAGTCCAGTTATGAATTTTTACTCTGCAAAGAATCATATTCAGTTATGTTCCCTAGGAAGAAAATGAGACTAAGTATCACATCTGTTGCAATAGAACTCTAAAGGTAGGACTATAAATAACACATGAAAAGGGGGGTTCTTGTGCCTGTTTCTGGTGTCAAAATAAAACCTTTAAAATATGGATGCATTTGCATTGCAGTTAGAAAGCAGTGGGGGTTATATGTCTTTGTCTTGTATACTAACAGTACACCAACACTGTAAATTTTTTTTACTTTATTAATGAAACCTATGTCTACCATTTCTGCTTTTCATGAATTCCATCTACCACAGAGATGCCAGTGATTATTTTATGAATCTGAGATTGGTACTGGAACACAAAACCCACATTTTCCATTGTAGGACAAACTGAAATCATGTTAATATGCTGCATTTTGACAAGCATGGAATCACTAAGTAGCAAGCAGTCCATACTCACAATGTCTTTGAATTGAGGCTTTCTCTATCAGTTCTCAGTAAGTACTTCTTTCTTTAGTTTTCAAAGTTACTGTGACTTTTCAAAGAGGAGTTCATGAACCTGAAGTTGCAAATTTTGATTATACAGAACAAACCCAAGGCTTCTTGAAAACAATTTTTTGAAAATGCAGTCACATTGTACCTGTTACTTGATTAATGCCTTGCAGGATATAACAAAGAAGGAACCAGGTTCTTCTCAGAGGTTCCCGTGAGTTTTGCATGGACTGATTTTTGGTAGCAGGGAGGCCACAGAGGTGGTTCCTGTGAGAAGCTGTGAGAAGCTTCCACCATGTCCAGCAGAGCCAGTCCCTGATGGCTCTGAAGGTGGACATGCTGCTGGCCAAAGCTGGGCCAATGAGAGAGGCTGGTAATGGCTCTGTGATAACATTTCTAAGAAGAAAATAAAAACAAAGTGCACACAGTGTTTTTCTAGCCAGAGAAGAGAAAGAGGTGTGAGAATGTGAGGGAAACAGCATGGACACACCAAGGTCAGTGGAGAAGGAGGGGCAGGAGGTGCTCCAGGCACTGGAGCCGAGATTGCTCTGCAGGCCGTGGTGAGACCATGGTGAAGCAGCTGTGCCCCTGCAGCCCATGGGGATTCACGGGGGATGCAGAGATCCACCCACAGCCCGTGGGGATCCACAGGGGATGCAGAGACCCACCCACAGCCCGTGGGGATCCACAGGGGATGAAGAGATCCGCCCGCAGCCCGTGGGGGAGGTGCACATGCCGGAGCGGTGAATGTCTGGAGGAGGCTGTGATCCAGCGGGATCCAGTGGAGAGAGGGGACCCTTGCTTCCAGGCTGGAGCAGCCTGTCCTTGGAGGACTGCACCCCGTGGAAGAATGATCCACATCACAGCAGTTTTGGCAGAACTGCTGCTTGTGAGAGTGGACCCATGCTGGAGAAATTCACAGAGAACTGTCTGCCATGGGAGGGCCCCCACCGTGTAGCAGAGGAAGGATTCCTCTCCCTGAGCAGCAGAAGAAAATCCTGGGTGATGAACTGACCAAAACCCCCATGCCCTGTCTCCCTGCACTGTTGATGGGAAGGAAGGAGGGGTTGGGGGAAAAAAAGGTGTTTTAAGGGCTTATTTTATTTCCTATTAACCTCCTCTGATTTGGTTTGTAATAAATTCACTTTGGACCTCTAAGCCAAGCCTGTTTTCTCCTTGGAATGTTTTGTCCTGGTCCTTGTCTCAATTCATGAACACTTTCTCAATTTTTCTTTTCCTCTCCTCTGCCCAGCTGTGGCAGGGGAGGGTGAGTGAGCGACTTTTGTGGGTGCCTGGAGTTTGGCCAGTGTCAAACCATGACAGATGACAAGAGCCTGGGCACAGGCTGAAAATATGAGATTGAATCTGAACATAAGAGAGGATGAAGATGGTCACTTATGAGGATGGTCAAACACTGGCACGGGTTGCCGAGAGAGTTTGTGTATCCTCCATTGGTGGAGACAGGTGTTCAAAATCCAACCTGGATATTGTCCTGTGCAACCAGCATCAGCTTAACCTGTTTGTATAGTAGGTGGGACCAGATGATGTCAAAGGGCCCCTTCTACCCTGACAATTCTCTGTTTCTGGAAGGGTTAGCCTGACCTGAGAGCCAGATGCTGGTTACCATGACAATAATGCAGGGAAACACAAATGAAGCAGCTCCAGTGTTGATTGCAGTAGATGAGCTCTGCAGAGGGTCACCCCCTGGGTGGGTTCCTTTTCTTCTCTTTCACACTTTTCACTTGTATTTCAAGTCTTACACTGGAATGTGTACTCTTCAAGGAAAGCTGAGACTGGGAGTGGCTTGGTCTCCAACCCAGCCTTTTGCATCTCTCACCAGCTGGCAGTCACTGTGCTGTAATTCCTCAGAGAGCCTCAGAGGTTCTGTTTTCACTCTTCTTATTTTTCACAGCCTTCGCTTACATGTTCTTCCACACCTAAAGAACAAACTTCTAGGTAAATCTGAGTCAATAGCACACACCTGGGCGGCACTGGGGTAGGCCTTGAGGGACAGACAACTAAATCCTGAGCTGGGCTTACAGGCAAGGGAGGGCACTGATTTTAGAAGCAGTATTTTGTACAGGGAAGAAGATGTTGATATACTTTGTTGAAGGGAGATGTAGTTCCAAATAGAATACCTTCTGGGGAGGTGGAGCAAGTTGTAATTATAGGTGGAATTTTGCTGAGAGTAAATGTTTTTACGGTACTTCCCTCCTTCATTCAGATCCTGTTGTCTTAAATAATGTTCTCTGACACATAGTTGGACTACCACAATGGCTGCAAAACTTTATGCTATGGCCTTATGGCTGCAGGGGTAGCACAACTGCTGCCCTCCCAAGCTGTCAGAGGGGACTGATGCTGCCAGTATGGCATGGCTTGTTCATTATTGTACATGGGTAAGAGGAATGTGTGGAAGGTTCATTTTTTTCACATTGCTTGTTCACTCTTGAACATGGTCAAAAGGGATATTTGGAAGGTGCTGCTCTGGGCCGTAGCCTCTGGTCAGACCTCTTATTTCTAGTGTGTTGTGAAAGGTGTGTTTGTAAATGCCTAGGATGACATGAAGAATAACAGTGTTTGGAGGCCTGTTTGAAACCTAGTGAAAATAAGACACCGGTGTGTTAAAGTTTCTCAGCTTTGTCAATTGCGATGCTGTGGTGGTTGATTTGGAATGACAAGAATGGAAACATGCTCCAGCTGTGCAGATTCCAGGATGCTATAAGAGAACCAAGTAACTCAGTGTCTTGAATAACACAAGCACAACTTCAAGTTTGTTTATTTTTTTAAATGCAGCTCATGGTAAAATAATAAGTAAAGCGTCAATCAAAATCACAATCTCACTGGTGTTTCTGTCAATACCACGAATATCTTTGCTAAGATGCACTCATAAGGTACAAATCAAACATTGGTCAATATTACAGGTGGCAAGGAAGCTTTGCAGGTATTAACCAGGAAAGAAGTATAATTAAGTAAAATTGAAAAGAGGAATCAGATTTAAATTCGAGCAGGTTTTGATTACATATCAATAAAAGGCAAAAAGGCATGTTGTTAATAGTTTTCTTAGCATTTTTGCTGGTTGGAAATCTCAGCAACCTTAAACTAAAAAAAATTAGAAAAATGTTGAAAAAATGCAATGTGATTAGAAGTCAGCAATTTAATATTAAGGGTTGGACAATTTTCCCTCACAGCCTTACTTTTTCAGGAAGCTGAAAGAGCAGGAGAGAATGAATGTGATGTGCCTATATACATGTGGTGAGACAGGGGATAGTAAGGGGCATTCTGAGATTATTCTGGATTTGTATTAAATTTTGTTAATTTCCAACAGTCTTTGAAATGTGAAATTAAGGTTGTGAAATAGCATTGTAGTACAAATGCAAGTTTCCCAGTGAGGAAAAAAGAGCGAAAGAGAGCATACAGATTTCTACAAATTTGTTTTTTTTTTCTTTTCGGGGTTCTTTTTCCTCTCTGTGAAAGTCAAGAGAACGAACTGCATTTCCCTTGAAGTCAGCATTTGACATAGGGCTAGATGATGGCCTGTGTGCAGAGAGCTTTTATGACTCCACCTTACTTTTAAAGAACAAAGACAGAAGAGCAGATTTGACAAAAGGAAGCAAATTCTGCACTTTCTTTTCTGTTTAGGACTGTCTCGTTAGGAAAATAGAAAGAAGCAGTAGAGGGGTGTTCTTTGGTGGCTCAGGATAGTTCTGCCTTCTTTGAGTGGGGTTGGGTGGAAGGAAAAGAACAGGCACTTTCAGTACAGGTGGTTACATGGCTTAAGGTTGAGATTTTAGCACTGCAGTTCACATTTTTCCATTGAATGGTTGCTGTCTGAGAGCAAGTAATAATTCATTCTAGAGGAGAGCAGACTCTACCAAAAAAGAGGATGCTCTTGGAGTTGTTGTGTCTGATGAAGAAGTAGAAAGGGTGGTCAACCCTAAATTTCAGAACGTGGTTAACATGTGAACTTGTTAGTTCTATAATGACAGCAGTAGCAGCAGCTGCCTCAGTGCCCTTCTCATCAACTGCAACAAAAGACTTGTGAAAAACTTTGGAGATCATCACTTTATCCTTCTCAGTCATTCCACTGAAATCAGCATTGATGCTGAAGGCACTGCGCATTCCCATCCTGATCAGATTATCACTGAGGTCATATCTCTCTTCCACTTTGAATTTTGGTAGGTACAGATCCACAAGAGTCTCGGTCATCTTCTTGGAATCAGTCCATTCGGACAGCTTCTCATACGTCATTTCTCTTTCCAGCTATCATTTAAGAAAGAGAAGGAATTTGGTGTTTGCAGGGAAAAGCAATTAATTAACTATGAATTAATCAAATTTATGGCAATGTAATGAATTAAACATTTTAAATAGCAAATTTAACATTTAGCTGAAAGCATGAAATAGAAATTGGTTTTACTGATGATCAGAGACAAGGTGTGCAACAAATATTTGATTCTTAATGCTGCAAAGTTTTGGGCAGCACCCTTTCCAAATTCATTGCAAAAGAGAGATGGGAAGGGCATTCAACAGCTGTCATCCCCCATGGTAGTTCTTTCCTCTCTTTTAATTCAGTTCTGATGTGACTAAAATTGCTGTGTGGCACATGGTTTGGTCCAGTTCTATAAAAACAGGTGTTAAAATTATTGCAAATATTACCTTGACAGATTTGAAACAAAGTTGTTCTGGCAAAGTCTTTTACCGCCACTCTGTGTCCTGGGCACTGTGCCACCAGGGTTCAGCTCAGATCAAATGGAGGAAAGCACTGAATGGTATAGACTCCAAGAATTTTACAATCTTGGAATTATAGTAACTACAGTAGCAGATCTCGTTATTGTAGCAAATGCAGTCTCACCAAAATCCTAGTTTTTCATAGAGCAGACAAATGGCGGGAGGGGAGAAGGGGGAAAAGAGTGAGAACAATATGGAAATAAACTTCCAGGCCATGGAGAAAAAGTGTCATCTCAGGAAGAACCTGTGACTTCTTGTGTGGTGGTGTCTCTCCTGAACTTGCAAGGAAGGGAGATTTAACCCTTACAGATCATGTAAAATTGGGTCAGTCAAGGGGGCTGTTGAAGAGCTGAGCATCTGATTATGCACAGTGTTGCCTGTCTTCAGTTCCTACCAAGCTAAGGGCACTCAGCATGGAAGAACTTTCTTGGAATTAGATAAGTAGTAAAGAAAATTAATTCAGCTAGTGGAGGAGGTCAAACAGCATGATAGCATGTCCTCAGAAAGGGAGATACTATTGTCAGTATCTGCCCTGATACTGCCTGAGCAGTAATACAAAATGGTTGTAGCATGCTTTCTTACCTGTTCAAGACCCGTAGTGTTGTCTTTGATGTCATCAGGAAGGAGGATGAACATACTGAGTTCACGTTTCACATACGGCAACTCAATCATTTTGAAATTCAATGTTTCCATGATGAGAACTGGAAATGTTTTTCTCATGTACATCATCTTTACAGGTTTGGTCTTGTTCTGAAAAGTATTTATATATAAATAAGAAATAATTCCTTGAATGGAAGGGTGATGATGTCTCAGTACTGTGCAGGGAGAAGAAATTTTATAAGAAGCTTTTAAAACAGTGATTTATCATCCATTTTCCAAAGCTTTTCTTGACTGGACAACATTGCTTATCTTGGTGTCTGTCCCAAAGCTTTTGTAGGGGGCTGAACAGAGATATTTTTCTCTTCTCCCCAAAACATGCCCAAGGAGAAAGGACGAAGAGAGTTAGAAATGTCTGCAAGGATTAGGGGCATGGAGTAGGCATGGGATATGGCCTTACAACACTCTGGCAGAAAAACAGCTGTGGTTTAAGAGGATGAGTGTCGTGCTGCTTATCAGTGGTCTCTTCTCTCTGGTGATAAAAAGTGACCAGCTGATTGCTTGACAAGATAACACTAGTGTCAGAGCGAAAGGGCTCATGATGAGAGGAGTTCCTGGGAAGCAGTCACCTTGTCAGGAGTATGTAACTTCTATTAACATCTATATCCCTTCATTCAAGGAAGCAGATCATGTGTATGTGCTGATCAGAGGGCAGAGGGTACACTTTGTAGAAGTGCACAAGTTCTTTAACTGTGAATTCATTAACATCTCCTCTGGACACATGCCATTAACCTTGCTTCTAGTCTCACGCAGCCATGCACCAGTTCTGGGCAGCCTGTTGCAGCTGTGTTTGAGCAGGAATGATTGTGCACAGTTTGGCTGCACAGTGCAGAGGCCTGTCACATCTATGACGTGCCATGTTGTTCCCGTCCATGAAGCCTGGACTCTCAAAATCATGTTTTTACAATTTAGTCAATTTTAGCACTGTTTTACAGAAAGGTTTTAAATTACTGTAATGATTTTGGAAGCAGTAGCTTTTACCTGGAGCTCACTAACATTTACCTGATCACATCCTAATGCTTCAGTGAGCTGAGCACTGACAGATTTTGCTGCAACCAGCTTTTGCAGAGTCTAGTTACCACAGGGCTACCTAAAAGACTTATGAAATTGAAAGATTTCAGCAATAGCTGTTGTGACCAGGTTGTTTACAGTAAGAAGGACACAGGAGGATCTTACCTTGCTCAGTCGGAAGGGTTGCAGCTCTGTATCTTCTGCCTTAAATTTCACTTCCCATTCTGCCTTGAAGTAAATGGCATTTATCAGGATCAGCTTGGTGGAGTTTGTCACATCTCGCGGACCCAGCAAATTCTTGATTTTGCCTTTTGAAAGCACAAGAGTCAGGTTTCATTCAAGCATAACACAGTGAGAACATTTTCATCAGTTTTTCTCTCAGTTCAGTTCCTTAGTAAAAAGTCCATGCCTCAGTGCCCTGCTCCCTAAAACGCTCCCCTGACATAAATCAATGCATTTCTTTACAGTCTCCAAAGCTGTTTGCTGACCTGTACTCCTGGCTAGCTGACAGGGGCTTACTTCTTCCTCCAAAAATGTCTCAGCTTCATGGCAAGCAGCTAGAAGCAGAAAGCTTCACTGGCTGGTTACACCAGTAGAAGGAGGAGCCCCTCTGCCCAGTGCAGGGTGGTGCAGCAAGGCAGGCATCCCACCTCTGCCCTGGAGCACGCTGGTAGGCAGAGGTGTCTCTCCCCTCTGTCTGCTGGTGCCTGGGTGCAGCACCAGGGCACAGTTGTGCCTGAGGACCAGCTGCTTCAGAGCACAGTGGAGTCAATGGGAATCTCCTCAGGGAGCTCACTGAGGTCCAGATCAGGTGTTTGAAGCTGCTTAAGTGTGCTGCTCTTTCTCTGTCCTCCCACCACATCTCTGCTCACTGCCCACATCCACACTGGAAGGCATGACCTGACTGCTGCAGTAGCACCTGGGGAAGCAAAGGCACCTGCCCAAAGGAAATGGCAGACTGACTTTGTGGGAGAGCAAAGGTGTTGGGGTTGAGCCCAGCTTACTCTCAGTTTGTTTTTCAACCCAAGTGTTGATTTCCTCTCGTGACTGTTCTGGTGCTGTCTTAAAGTTAACCTTCTGTGGCTCTGCTTTGTAGTAGTTCTTACTGAGCTGTGTGTATGTCTGAAAAATAACAAAGAAGTGAGAAAAAAAATTCTGTACCATAGAAATATACTATTTTTAGTCCCAAAAGGAATTTGTTAGCTCTTATACTTGATAGAGTCTTGGACCTAGAGGACTGCAGGATCTTGCTCATTACTTTGTGCTGGATTGTGGGTTAACAATTAAGAAATAACCAAAGAACAGAAATTTCACATCTTTTGTTGCAAGATTTATCTGGAGAAGTGAGGAAGGCTGCGCGCATCCTACGGATGTGCTTATTTTAATTTCTCATTTACAATTTTATATATTGGGGGTTCCAATACTAAAGGCACATTGCATGTAAAGGAATCCCTACAATACAGTCAAAGGGCAATGCATCCTTAGATTCTGTGAGCAGACTGACTGGTATTTTCCAGTTAAGATTATCACTGGAGTCCAGAGCTCCTATTTGCAGTATTCAAGGTCAGCTTCAAACCTGTTCTATTAATGGCAAGTAATTAAAAAGGGAAATATTTTTTGCACATTTTTTTACTCTTCTCTGGGATTTAACTTACAGGCAATAATAGGAAGGTTTTGTCTATGTAAATACGGTTGGCACTTTTCAGGGAGTAGGTGCTTCTGGGTTTGTTGATGGCAGTCAGGAGCTTCTTGAAGCCAGAATGGATATCTGCAGCTTGCTTGTTCTCAGGATCCTTGGAAAAAGAAACCAAACATTCAGCAATTTCAATTTTGCATTAAGCTTGCAAAACACGCTAAGCAATCTATATAGGAGAGGGATTTGGGTTCCTCTTCTTTACTTTTCTTTTTCTCCCCAAGTTTACCATCACTGCAGTTTGCAGGGCTCTGTTCATGACTGGATTAACTGAATTGCCATGTAACAAACCTTCCAGACTATCCCAGTGACTCATCCTTTCGTGCTTCTGAGAGTCTGAGTGAGTGAAAGGAACTGAACATCATCCTGTTGTGAAGTATGGCTGGGGTTTGTACATTTAAAGAGGGGTGCAGCAATAAATGCTGGACTCCTAAAGCTGTATCTGGACATTTTGATTCTGGAGGTTCTTTATCATGGAATTTCAGTACAAATAGATACCAATTTTCTTCTCTTTGGTCTCCCCCGAGAAGGTCTGGCCACAGAAGAAGAAGCTTCAGCTCCTGCTCCCAGGGTGAAATGAAGAACC
Source organism: Promerops cafer (assembly GCA_013398275.1). Classification (NCBI taxonomy): domain Eukaryota; kingdom Metazoa; phylum Chordata; class Aves; order Passeriformes; family Nectariniidae; genus Promerops; species Promerops cafer. The sequence goes on from VZSE01013397.1 coordinate 28,022, forward strand.
TGGAAGCACAGTTTCCAAAGATAAGAAATAGGGATGAAGGATCTTGTGAGACTTAAATTCAAATGGGGATCAAATGGTTCTCATGTTTCTCTCCTTGTGATAACTCACTGTGCTATCTACTGCTTAGGTGACTAATCAAAGGGATGCTGAAGTTGTAGTGACAATAAATCCCATGGAATAACAACGAGTAGCACCATCCCCCTCCCAGACCACCAACACAGTGCTCCTGTCTGCATGCTGCAAGGCAGAACTCCCTTCCACAGCTGTTTCTCCCAACAGTAGGAATGTGTTTGTGCAAATCCAAATGGTTATCCTCATGATAATAGTACAAAAGCAGCCTACCTCTGCCATCTCAGTTGCTGTAGCTCCTTTTGCTCCCAGGTACATCAGAGCCAGAGCAGATGATATGCTCCAAGGGGAGAAGAAAATGTTTTTACCCTTGTTGGTCTCATTCAGCTTGTTGAAAAGATCAATGGTAAAGTTGCCAACTGATATGGATACCACTTCCATTTTTACAACCTGGAAAGAGACAACAGACAGAATTGTACTATTTGAATGTTTAAATTTTTGTACACAGTACCCATTAGTGAGAAAGGTTGCATGTGCAAGACAATCCATTTAAACCACTAAAACTAATAGCGTAGTTTATCTTCCACACTGATACTGTTTGCCACCTTTTAGGAGCACCAGTTTCTTTTAGGTTTATTTTCTCTTTTATACAGCTGCAGTTTTCTTTGTGATTCTTTCTGCCTTTGATTTTCAAAGATGTGCAGATTTGTAACCTCTGTATTTCTTTTCCTTTTTGTCCTTAACTGAAGATTTATCAAAGCAATGTTCCCCGGGGAATTTATATGCATTTTTAGTACACTGGTTCTCAACATGTTTGAGTTTCCTGCTACTACATTTGGATCTGTATAGAATTGACAGCTGATACTGCGAAAGGATTTAGGCTCATTTGCTTTTCCTGGCCAGCGACCTGTTCTGAGTAGCTTCATGAACAGCAAAGCTGTTGTTTCCATTTAGACTTATGCAGTTTATTCCTTGTGTGTACCTACCACCCCTTCTGTATGTTCCAGCAATTTTATTTTCCCCAGAAACTGCTAGAGGCCTTGAGGTTATGAGTGCTCCAGGCTTTAAGATATCTAAGTAGCAGCTGCCTCATGTAATTTACTGCTCAGGAGACCAGAAATGCTTAGATTGTTGTTGTTGTATCTATGGAATGGAGCAACAAAAATTGTTGGGCGATCTTTGAAGTCTGCAAGTATTTACCAAGTGTTTGGTTTCCAAACACTTACATTCTTTCTGGCAGTCAGTATGCCCTCAGGACCAAGTCTGTACCACAGAGTGATTTTCTTTCCTTGGAGAACACAACCAAGAGAGCATCAGGAAGGGAATTACTGTTTTCAGCTAATGAATAGTCTTCTGAGTCTCTGGCCTGATAATGTGCAGTGCTGTGCCTTCACCTCAAGTACGGAATTTTTTTATCAAAATGAAGATTTTACTTGTAATGCAGTCACTGCCCTAAGAAAACTTTCCTGTTTGTAAATAATTCTGCCCCAGATTAGCAGTTTTCCATAGGCTTACAGCATTATTTTCTCTAATGGTTGACATTTAGAAAAACATAAGGCAAGAGTAATGTATTATAACACAGGTATATTATTATTTATCCATACAGTCATACATGGCACAGATTACTTTTTAAAAACACCATAAAATTTACTTAAATTGATTTAAATATTTACCTTTAATCCCGTGAGAGAGAAGACTTAGGTCTTGTCCTCAGTCAGGTTCTGCATTTGTGTGTTAAGCAATTTTTAAACTAAGGAACATAGTACTGCTTGCCCCTCCCTTTCCTTTTTATCTACATCCAGGTTGCTTCCACCTACCCAAAGGTCCTTTCTACCACATCCCCAAAAGATCTTACGAAATTTTGGCCTTTTTGTTGACCTGGTCACTTTTCAAGTTTAGACATTTCAAAAGGACAATGGAATTAAAATCTCAGGTCTGTTGTTGCACCACAATAGCCTCCTGACAGGATAGCAAAGCAAGTTGCCGATTCCAAAGGTTCTCTGGTGTTGTGGAGATAACTGCTGTGTTGTTTAAAATAAGTGACTTTTTTAAGGGTTACACCATACTTGATTTTGGCTTCTGGATTTAAGCAGATGTTGAGGGTCTGATTCTCCTCTCTGTGACTCTTGAATTTCAAATGCAATACCTCAGCATAAAACACCAATCTTCGTGATTTAATTGGACACTGAGAGTGCAGCTTCAGACTGAAGATCATTAGGAACACAGACAGAGGCAAAGTTGTGAAGGAGGGTAAGGGATGGACACCCTGCTGGTTGTGTTGCTGAAGAAATCTCATTGCAGTCATGGCTGGGAATCATTTGAGGCAAACATTGCAAAACCCTGAGTTACTGCACAGTAAGAAGGAGGGCAAAAATTGAAACAACCCTAATGGGAGGGCTCAAGCAACAACAGAGAGAAACAAGAGAGGTAAACATGGCACAAGAGCTGTCACTTTGAAGTCCCAGAAGAGAGCCAGTGATGGAAGAAGAACATGGTGGCAACAACTCTAAGCCCCTAGAGGGGCAGGGAAGGAAGGAAATTGTACTGTGTGCTAAGCATTTTACTGCAAGACTGATTACAGGAATACAGTGGGTCAAGAATTCTAAAAAATGTCAAAAATCAGTGTTGTGCAAGGCAGTGAAGAAATGCCAGTGCTAGTTTTAGTATGGTGAGTAAGTCCTCCAGAAATCTGGATAGGAGAAAAGTTGACTGAATGGTTAGGTGGTGAGAAAGCTCAAGCCAGGAGACTCCCAGGTCCCAAAGATATATACTGTGGGCAAGGTAGTTGTCTTTGCTAGTCAAGATGCAAGGATGCCATGCAGGATGAGAAAGAGAGATGGCAAGGCAGAGTGGCTTTTGACAAGAGAGAAAAAAAATCACAGATATTAATTGAAAGGGGCATCCAGAGATCAATGTCCTGCTTGCAGCAGGTCCATGAGTAGATAAGGTTAGCCATAGCCCTTCCAAGGATGAAGACTCCACAACATTTCCAGCACTGCTGTTCACCCTGGGAGAAGGTTGTTCCCTAATGTACAACTCACTTTTCATGTCTTGTGGCCACTTCCACTCAGTAATGATATGGCACTGCCAAAAGGACATCAATTGTGTCATCTTCACAACCATGCTTAAAATAGTGAAGGAGAGAAAAAAGGCAACTCACATTTCCATTGACTTTAAAGGCCTGAGTGAGTTTGTGTTCATGTTGTCCTGGTTTTGTTCCTCCTTGGCCTTCCAGGTGTGGCTTTTCTGTCTTTATTCCCAAGGCATATCAGGAAGCACTTAAGAGGCTTATTCATGGGAACAAGCCACTCTTCCATGAGGTTAAGGAGGGCATGGCAGAACTGGACCTGAATGCAGAGGGATCCAGTGTCATGTTTCACGACTGAGACAGGCAGAAGGCATTTCTCTTGGGATAGTATAAAGCATGTGCTTCTTAACACTTTTTCTACGTTCCTTCCCATTTGGGAAGCAGAGCTAGAAGGGACCCTGGGAGCGGCTGACCACTTGAAAGAAAAGGACACAGGCACAGTCAGCAGTCTCTTCTCTGCCAGGAAAATGGAGTCCTGCTGTTTCAAGAAAATGTGTTTGTAGTAAGATGCTGTTGGTGTGTGTAACTCCATTAAGAAACCTGGTCCCCTGCTCTCTATTGTGAATTCATGTAGTCAGGAGCACTCCCTGCAAACATGCATGACTGATCAGGACAGTCTCTTAGGAGAAAGAGCAGTGACAGGAGTAAATATTACCTGGGAGATTCACATTCATCTTCCAGAAAGCACTTATGGCCATTAGTATTACTTGTATTAACATTTGACTAGGTTCTCCCATTTGATCTTGTCTCAAACCAATGAATAAGTGGCAAACTAAAATGAGAGCAAAGCAGTACAGTGCTAGGCTAGAAATAGTCTTGTAAGGGTGAAAGTTTACGAAGGAGAAGGTTGTAAAACACGTGTTTTATTTTCCTAGTTCTATAGTGTTGCTAAATATTTTCCAATTGCTGTGGGACAGAGATTACAAAGTACATGTGTTAGTCCCTTTTCAAGAGAAAAAAGAAGCACCAGTATCAGGAACAAAGGTGATTTTGCAGGTTTATTTCATTGCCAGTTCTGCCAGGCTGCAGAGTTGGTAAAAAACTGACAAGAATGCAGATGGGTAGCCTGCCTTGGGGATCAGCATGAGCTGAAACTAATGGAGATGCCGCAGCGTTCTGCAAGAAGGAGATTTTCCTGGGTTTTTTTCTTCTTAGATATCAAAACTTTAAAATTACTGGTTGAGCTCAACTCAGTCTGTTCTGCATTGGAGAAGTTCTGGTTCAGAAAGTCCTGAAAAGACACAGTAATGTCTTTGCACAGTTTGGTACTTAGCATGTAGTGCTAGCATTTGAGGGTTCTTTGGCCAGGAAAATGAGCCAGAGGCATAAATTTGAGGTTATTTTTTATAAATACTCTCTTCTAACATTGAGAGATTTGTCAACAGTACAGGAAAATTAAGAAGTACACAGGCTATTGAGGTGTTCCTTGTGGTGTGTATTTAGTTCATTTTTGTTGTTGCAATAACCTGTTTAGTAATCAAGTTTCTAGGGGGAAGTAAACCTTCCCAAGAAGAGGATAGTCTTGGTCTTGTTGTGCCTGATAAAAAAGAGGAAAGGGTGATCTGCCAAAAAGATAATAGTAGCACCAAGACTTCGTGATGCCAGTGTTGCTGAACTGGCAGCTGCTGCCTCTGTGCCTTCTTCATTGACTTCCAGGTAACACTTGTGGAAAACTTGTGACAAAAACAGATCACCAGTCTTGGACATTGCTGTGAAATCAGCTTGACCTTCTGTGAAGGCATCTTGTATCCCCATCCTGCTCAAAGTAGATTTGAGGTCATATTTCTCTTCTAACGTGAACCTGGGCAGATAAACTTCCACATTCATTTTCTCCATTAGTTCTGGATTCGTCCATGCAGACAAGTTTTCAAAAGTCAATTCTCTTTCCAGCTGCAGTAAGTAAAAAGAAAATTAGAAAATTTAAAAATGCTCAGAAACCTGTGCCCTAAGGGGTATTTCTTCTCTTAAATGGAGAACTTTTCAAGAGGTTGTACGTGTACAAGAAAAACAGTAATGAAACAGCAGTTTGGAGATCTTTTTAACTAAAGGAGAATGTTGTTCTATGGTATATCAATGCAATATTTGAAATGTTCTCAGTAACTGTCAGGGCATATAGCAGAGCTACAATAGTCTGGTTCTTTTTCTGTTCCCAGGGCTGTCTTCCCCACATTTTAGAATTCATTGAAAAGAGCTTTCCCACCCGCCCCCCGCCAACCCCCCCAACACCTTAAAAATGAAAATTTCTTAAGGGTTTGTTACCCAAAGGCAAAACGAGGTTTTTTACAGAAGGTGGCAGTATCCATACGCATTAGTTCTGGACATCCTGGAACATAGCAGAGGCTGCCCAATTTTTTGTGGGTTCTTTTTCAGAATGCAATCGTATCTGTCTGAATTGGTGCGGACAGTGGATCTCAGCAGGGCTGGTTTTCTGTCCTCATTTTTGTTCTGCTGGAAATTGGACAATCTTATGGGGTTTGGGTTACCTGTTTCCAGGACTGATCAACTTTAGCAACCACAGACGTGCTGGCTTCCAAGACTAAGAAATCTAGTCTGAGCTTCAGGAGCTTCAAGCTCACAGTACTAGACCAGATTTGGGATTTGCTTTACCTTGAGCCTGATCAGTACCCTCCTTCCTAGAAACATGACTGCAGCCTGGTCTTTGACCTCACACATGCATAAAGTAAGTAAATCATGACACTCTTACTTTTACACATTATTTATGTTCTCTGGTTTTTTACCTTTTGTAAGCCGGAGATGTCACTCGGTAGCAGGATAAACATGCTGAGGTCATTATTGACGTATGGAAGCTCAAGAACATCAGCCTGAACTGATTCTATGTAGTTTAAGTTAAATTTATCCCTCAGGTACATCATGGGCACTGGTTTAGTTGTATGCTGCAACAAATCAAATTGAATGTTTGACATTTGAACAGTAAAAGGATTGAGTTAAAGTAGCACAGTGGATGTTTATTGTATTTACTCCACAGGCTGCCCAATGTGTCTGAGACATCCTTATGGGTAGGACACAGAACACAGGCTCTTCAGAGGATCCCTGCAAGGCACTGGAAAGGCACTGGGAGGCATGGCATGCTGTCTGAGCTGTCTCAGATGACACCAATTGTAGGAAACTGTATGCCACTCTGATTTGTTGAATGGTTAAAAGTGAAAATGTAAAGAACTAACCCATACAGTTTGGTTCACCTCTTTTTTTTCCTGCCTTTGGAGAATGGAAGCTTTTTTGAAGTCAGCTTCTGACAATTTACTTGTGCCTCAGGGCCTGGTATGAGTGTGCAGTTTTAGTGCTGAAACTGTGGTGAAATAAATATACTGAATACACTGTATGCTTTAAATGAAATAACTATCCCGCCACATGGATTTAAAGGGTGACAGGATTTCTCCCTCCCCCTCCTCTCCCCCCATCTTTTTCAGATTTTTCCACCTGCAGTGTAGGAAATAGGGCAATATATTGCCATACCATGTTTATTCTGAAAGGCCTTTGCCTGGTAGCTGCAGCTTCAAACTTTGTTGCCCAGTTTCCTTTGAAGTAGAGTGCATTTATCAGGACTAGCCTGGTGAGCGAATCTACAGATCCAGGAGGCAGCAGATTCTGGATTTTACCTAGAGAAAACAGAGGGACATTCACACATCTGTGCAGTTTCACCGTTTCAGTCTAAGTGCTGTCACAGTTTCTGGAGGTATAAACCAGGGAAATTTTAAATGCTGCCATAGCACTTATCTAGCTTGACATTATTTGCAAATATGTAGTTACTGGGGTAATCTTGACTTACAAAGAAGAATAAGCCATATTCCTCACACACTGAGATGGAGGACACTAATTTTAGTAAGAGCTTGTCAGTAGATGAGTAATTTAGGAAAAGTCTGATTTACCTTTCTGAGGTAAATTCTTTATCTGCCACGGACCCCTTGGGCACAGAGAAGCCAAAATGACTCCTTTTTGATTTGGAGAGGAGAAGCTGGAACTCACCTTCAGTCTGCTGTTCAACATTGGAATTGATCTCTCTCCTGATTGCATCTGCTGCTCCCACAAAGTCGACTGATTGTGGCTCTGCACTGTAATATCTCTTGGCTAACAATAAGTATTCCTGCAGTGCAATAGAGACACCTGACTTAGGTTTGCTGCCTGCCAATATGAGTACTACTACAGCCAGAGATAAAAATTACATGGACACAAGCACAGTGTTTTCTCAAAGGAACAAAGTATTTTTTAGTGGAAACACTCAATTTAAACATTCTCATCTAACTACATCTGCAAATCACTCTGAGATTAGATACACATCCCAAAAACCTAAAATTTTAGTGTCCAAAGTCTAAGGAAAAGTATCACAGAAAATACTAATGTTAAGGATAATGACATAATTTGCAAAAGTAGCGAAAATATTTAAAAGTATAGGGCTTACATTGCCATAGGTAGATCATGAAGATTAAATGACACTACATAATCTGAATAAAAGTCTTACCTTACTGAAAGGCAATGATTTTTCTCCATATAACTGGGTGACACTTTTAAGTAGGTAATTTTTAGTAGGTTGGTTGATTTCAAAGCTGAGTGCTTTAAATCCAGTATGGATATTATCTGATTTGCCAATCTCTGTCTTGGAGAAAGAGAAATAAAAAGGACATTATTCATCCATTGTGTAAAAATCCTGGTTTTTTCCTTCATGCAGACCCAAGTAAAGCATTTCTCTTCAGGTGATCTATTACCTATATTACAACAGAAAAGGTGCTCTAAACTGGACAGCTATTAAAAGAATCATTTTAAAGTATTAAAAGCTGCAGATGTAGTATAGACACTGTGGGCATCTTGGAATGCAAGTGTTAAGAGCCTGAACTATGTAAAATATTTAAGGGTTTATAAGTGGATATTGTGAAACTTTGGATATCCAGAAAACAAAAGTCAGAGGGTAATTCTTAAACAATGCATGATATTTTGCTGTATCACTCCCTTAATTTATAAAAGTAGTGTTACATGGAAGGTTTGCCCCTAAATTTTTTAATCTCTTTCCTAATATTTTGTGCCTTGTTTTCTTTTTATGTTTCAGTAATTGCAGTAAACTCTCCATATCGAAGTGACAGGATTAAATGAATGTGGGTTCAAAGTCTCCAGTGAGCTCAAGGAAGAAGATGTGAATTAGTAAATTAAAAATCTGCACCTGTGCTGTATTCATCTCATCATTGTATCAGAATCAGAGGCACAAACAGACCCTTAAATCTCCAAAGTGTTAGAACCCATAGCACCACCCATAATGTAACCCATAGCACTCTGTAATTCTTACAATTAGTGCAAGTGTTGCTCATGAGGAACAATCCCTCTCCTGTTCATGCAGTGCAAATGAGATGTTGACATAACCTCTAAAATAAATCTTCCCACCATGGGGTTTGGCTGTGGAATGCAGATTCATTCATCAAAACTAGTGGCAGTTGGGGTTTTGTGGGCAGGCTGCAGGGAAACAGCTCAAGCCCTTAAGAACAAGGACGACGAGAAAGAGCAGGGAGAAGAGTTTGATATCACCCTCTCTAAATTGTCAACCAGGAAAAAGCCTTTACTGATTCATAATACTGCTCTTCTGTATTGTTCTACTGTGTTAAATTACGTACAAGTTGGGACAAGATGCCTGCCAGCATGGCAAAGGCTTATCTCAGGAATAAAATTATTCCCATTTCTCTTAGATTTATTGCACGCAACTGGTCTACTTTGAAAAATCCCAACATGTAAATTTATATTGCTAACTTCTGAACTGAAATGGAGACTAATTTCTGAAACATATCAAAAATAGGTAGCCTGGAAAAGTTAATGTTCTAGTTTTCTTTGTCTTGATGCTGCAATCAAATGTGTGGAAGAGCTTCTCTTTTCTTGGGATTAGCTCTCTGAGGTAAGAACTGTGCTAGCTTTTGAATAGTAATAATTTGAGAAAGAAATCTGTCCTCAGAGCTAAAGGAAAAAGATCGAAAGATCTATTGATCATCCAATGTTAATTTTGCAAATTTGAGGTTAGATTATGCAATTCTGTGTAGAAGGGGGAAGCATGCAATAAATGTTACGTTAGGTGAAGGTATCACACGATGCTGTACCAATTAATTTTGTACACTAAGTCTAAGGAAGGCAAACATAAGCAAATGCAAATGTGGGAGGAAAATAAAAGCAGGAGATGTGGCTGTGCCCATAGCTTGATCACCAACTTAGGTGAGATACCTTCTGGAAACATGCACGTCGATTTGATAGACTCTCTTCTGTTCTGGAGTAGACATGCATTCTTATGGTTGTGGTGACATTTTTGGCTCCTTCAGCTTTGTTAAAGTGAAGAACCTGTAGTGGAAAAAGAAATAATAAATGCAACAATAGAAAATTTGCTGTTTCAGTGAAATTTTTCAGTGACATCAAGGGGACTGGTAATGAGGACAGTCAAGCTCAGATTTTATTCTTGTAGGCAGTCCTTACTGAGTATGAAATCTTTGTCTAGGTCTCTATGCCCATGTGTACAAAATGGCTTGTGCAAACTAAGCTGAGGGCTGCAGGGTGAAACTCTTGTTGAGGAATCTGTCTGCTTTGACTTATGTCCTGGGATGACCAGTTAATACCTGGAAAGAGCCAATTACCCCCAGATGGAGTCTACCAAAGGAGAAGTCTTAATGGAGCTCTGCTATGTGTCAAAAAGCCTACAAACTGTGCAGGCAGTTCCGTGCCTTAAATCCCTTTCTCTGGACTTGCTCACCTTACCCAGACTACAAAGGGATGCAAACAACCTTGGAACACTTTTCAGACAAGCTGTGTCTTTTGTTTTGTTTTGTTTTCCCTTCATCCTAACAGAAGATCACTCCCTTTTTACCCTGCTGGGTCTGTTTTGTCCTGTAAATCAGGAGGTAGATCACTGCCTTAGCAGGTGGGGCAACTTCTGCCGTAGCAGATGCAAACTCACAAGCCTCCCCTCCTCTAACAGGAGCTAGGTACCCGCATTAGGTGTTTGGTAACCCTGCATTGGGGCTGTTCTCACTGTCCCCTGGTGACACCATGATATTTGAACAAGTGTGACTTGGCAATTTCAATCAGTAATTTTGCCTCTAAAATATATACTCCAAAGAAAGGGTTGTGGTCTCAACATGGTTTTTCTCTAATCATGTAGATGTGGTTATGTTTAGCAAAGTGTAAAACTTGAAAAACTGTAGGGGAGAGTCCTCAAAACTCCACACATAATATGGCTTTCCTCTGTTCCATCACAGCAAATTTATGGTATGGAGGACATTACTTGAAGAGATCAGCTCTTTCAGACAGGTACTTTTAGAAGCTCAGACTCACCTTTGCCATCTGATCTGCTGTGTTGCCTTTGGCTCCCAAATAAACAGTAGCCAGGGCAGATGAAATACTCCAAGGAGAGAACAAAATATTCTTGTCACCATCTTCCTGACACTGCTGTTTGAAAAAGTCAAGAGCAAAGCTTGTGTTTGCTTCATTCAATGTATCCATTGTCCTGAAGCTGCACAGAAAGACAGAAAAGATGCTATTAATGAACCATTATGATTGCTATTTGTTTAGAAGTTCCTCTTCACTGTTTGAACTTTTTGTGATTTAAGGCTTTCTGAAATTGCCTAGATGAAGAATGAGGAGCATTAACTATTCTAAAGTCATGTAAAGTTTAGCATGTCCTGTTTCACTGATGGCAACAGCTATCATTTTTAGGGATGAACCAGCCTCTAGCTGTGTTTCATATTTGTTCACCAGGAAATTGATTGCACTGCCCTTTACAGCATCTTGGAGTGACAGTTGATAGCATTACTCAGCGAAGGTTGGGCTAGAGACCACCAACAAACTGTCTCTTATGACAAATTTTATGCTTCAGTTTGTTCAAGAGCCTTTTGATGCTGATCTCTGTTGTGAACAAATACTCTGGTAACAGGAGCAGTCAAACTATTCCTTAGGTCGAGACAAAACTCTCCTTCCTATACTTGAGCAAGCACTGCCCCAATTATTGCGTGCTAAGCATCCTGAATTACCTTTCTGACTTTTAAAAATGTCCTGAAACCCTGTCTTACAGCACCAGTCCAGATTCTAACCTCCCAGTTCTTCTGCAATACAAACTTTCTATGCTCAGCAGACCACAAAGGCTACTATTTGTTATTTGCCTTGCAGGTTTAGCTGAGGGTTCTAGTCAGGGACTAGGAGCTATTTTGGTTGGTAGAGGATGGCATTAGAATAAAAGATAGTTTGTGACCCTAGTAGCTTGCAAACCGGGAGCTAAACTGATAATTCTAAGCACTGAAGAGTACAAGAACAAATTACCTGACTTAGACAAACACAATGGTTCTTAGTGTGCTGTCATATATATGCTATACCCTTCCAGTGAGCTCTCAAAATTATAGAGCTCTGAACAATAAGTTGCTCTTCCTGTATATTTTTAAGACTTTCATCTTCTAGGCTATGCCTGTGCAATCTTAGTTAATTAGTTTCCCAAGCATTAGTTGTTTCCAGTTCAGATACCTGCTTTCTTTTTTCCTATTTGTCAACAAAGCAACATCAGCCAAGAATAAGTAAAATAAATAGTATCTAGAAATCATTCCAGTACCTTGCTTTGTGCAGGGAGAAACACTGCTGCTCTGGCTGTCTCCAAGGTTTCTGCAGTTCACATGCAGGGTAGGATGAATTTATAGTGCGCCTGGCCGGTTCTGCAAAGGTTCTTATGACTCATGACTCTGCAATGAAATATGCCCTATAGGCCACATCCCTGTGGAAGAACTGAATCACCTCAGAGTAGGATGTGAAGTGATGGTAAGAATGATACCATACAAGAATTTTACAAAAGTGACTGCTTAAGTATTTCTATAAACACTTTTGTGGCAACAGGCTAGTAACAACTTGAACCCACACTACTGTGAACAATCTTTCATTTGTGGTTTGGAGAGTTTAAAAAAAGGCAGACACTGACCTACTTCTTTTATGGTTTGTCTTACAGAATTTATCTCTGAGAAACAGACAAAAGAAAAAGTGACTTCATATGTTTGAGTTTTTCTACTGCCTGCTTCCTTCTGAGAAAGTATTTGTCATTCCTGGTGGGTTTCTGGTTTGGAAAAATGGGTATTGTTAATCTTGGAGGATTCTAAGACTGTACAGCCAGGGAAACTCTGTAACTGTGAGATAGGGAAGGTTAAGAGACAGGCACCAGACCCTTACTTGTATTAGCAGTGGGCAACATCACTTGAACTTAGTGTGGGTCTTAGATTAGACTTCCTTTCTATTTCCCCACCCCATCTGGAAGCTGTTTGACCCATGTAGCATGTCAGAGATCTAGTCCTTATTTTCCATTCCAGAGATGAATATTCTGTCAAATCCTCTTTTTCTTCTTTCCTGGGCAACTAAAATACCTCCTTCCCCGATTTTCCTTGCAATCATGGGGGTCCCTTCTTCTGTAGTCCTTCCGGTATCTGTCCATCCCCACTCTGACTCCTAACTGAAACACCCTTTAAAATCCTACCTTGCCCTTTATTTAATTTTTTTTTCTCTGCACTGTTGATATCTCCACCTTGAAAATCTGAGTAGGAATTGGATACCTCCCCAAAACTGAGCTGTTGGGAGGTATCCAGGTCCTGGATTCTTCTGCATAAACTGCTTTCTTCTGACCTGCTGTCTGTGAGCACACATTTAACACGGGCTTATGTTGTAGGGCAGAGGTTTGCATGAAGTATCTCGTAATGAGGAATGAACCATGGAAATACCTGCAAAATTTGGTGCAGGGCGTGGAAGGGTACAGCTGCAAAGGATCCCTTGACAATAGTGAAACTTCTGTATCAATGTAACTTGGCAATTGAAAGCTTTGCTAAAGTGAGGAGCCACATTACTTTAATTGGATGGTGTTTTCCTGCCCCTCAGATATTTTGAAATGGTAGCTACACAAAAAGGGCATGTTTCAGTGCGAGTTCTAATTAGATGTATCTGTTATGTTTTCCAGAAAGCAGCATAGTGTAGGAGAGGTACTCACTGCAGAATTGCTACCATAGTGCCTGGGAAATTTGTAATCTGTTTACATTGGCCTTAAATGGTTTCCAAAGCATAAATGATTTGAGTAATCTTTGCAAATTTAGCCCTGTTGTTGAAGAGTGATAGATAACCCTGAAAAGACTTCATCCCTTAGAGCAATTGGTGTGGATTTTCTGATTATAAAGCAGGGGTGAACTTAATTTGCTAACTAGGGCTACTGCTTGCTGCCTTACAAGAAGTGACTGAGGTGTTCTGTTTACAGAGAAATGCTGGGTTAGGCTGAATGACAAATTTGAGCTTTTGCACAAGGTTTTACAGCTACCTTTTTAGAATACCTCTTGAATGGCATGGCTGGTAGTTAGGACATAAAAATAAGAAAAACATATTGAGTAGCTAAAATTATACTCATCTCAGAAGACAAAATATGCTTTATCAATGTGATGGGTTGATAATATTTTCTAATAACATTTTAAATTAGCATCACTGGACGACACAACTCACTGCATGGTGCTACTGCTGACTCAGTAGCAGTGGTGCTCCCACTCCTTACTAAGTCAACACAGCAGCACACTAGGAGACTTATGTTTGTGTTAATAGTGTCCTTCCTGTGGGAAGTAAACATGTGGTCCCTTTCACTGCAGTCATTCATGTTTCCATTTGGTTAGGGCAAATATTGGCAGGATACCAGCACCCTGGCCAGCTACATAAAGGCATTTTGTTTTCCTCCGTTTTCAGCGTAACTTTGCACGCGTCATTCTGACTACACAGTGTGTTGCTCTGTTCATTAGTGCCTGGGTTCAGGAATAGGTGGTATATTTGATGTCTGAACAGAACATTATAAAGTGCCCTATGAAGCTCCTTAAGGGTCTTGAGAAAAAGACTTGCTGTCACAGAAAAATGGTAGCTTTTGCTCTCACACAGTATTTTTAGGATACAACATGGCTTGTTTTCATGCCCATTGGTAGCTTATTTTTACTATCAACTCTGTATAGCTCTTGGAAATCTGATTTAATTCACAACTAATGTGTTCTACATTTCAGGCAGATCAAAAGAAAAAGTGGTGTTTGAAGGAAAGCTCTTCAGTTTCCCTGATGTCCTCAAGTATTTTTTGCAAGTACAAGCACTGTTTATTTACTTGGCAGGGAAGAATTTCTGATTCACCCAGCAGAGTACTCTATTCAAGTTTTTGATTCAGCCAGAGCTAGCCAGTAGATTTTAAACATGAAAGGATTTTAAATACCTCCAAACCTTTAAAAAGACTTTACGAGGTACAAGAAGCATAGGGAGGAGAAGAGTTTTGAAATCTCATTATATTTTAATCCCTTTGTAGGTGTGATATATATATATATATATTTTGTTTTAAATGTCTGTGTGATTTAAATTTAAAAACTGTAAGGAGGACAGGGGCACAGAAAATGAGAAAATAGTAAGAGTGATAAGTGCGCTACTCTGCATTCATGTGGCCTCACGTTGAATATTGTGTGCAGTTTTGGGCACCACAATACAAAAAAGACATTAAGCTATTAGATAGTGTCCAAAGAAGGGCCATGAAGATGGTGAAGGGCCATGAGGGAAAGCCTTATGAGGAATAGCTGAGGTCACTTGCTCTGTTCAGCCTGGAGAAGAGGACACTCAGGGGAGACCCCATTGTGGTCTTCAGCATCCTCAGGAGGCGAAGTGGAGGTGCAGGTACTGATCTCTTCACTCTCATGACCAGTGACAGGACTTGAGGAAACAGCATGAAGCTGAGTCAGGGGAGGTTTAGGCTGGATATCAGGAAAAGGTTCTTCACCCAGAGGATGATTGGGCACTGGAACAGGATCCCCAGGGAAGTGGTCACTGCACCAAGCCTGTCCGAGTTCAAAGAGCATTTGGACAACACTCGTAAGGCACATTGTGTAGCTCTTGAGGTGTCCTGTGCAGGTTGGACTCAGTGATCCTCATGGGTCTCTTCTACCTCAGCATATGATTCTGTGACTAGAAACATAACATTTTCCGTGCTAAGGAGGGCTCCTTCCTGGGTGATGACTCTGTCATAGTGTAACTGAGAGCATGGCATGAGCTTTACCTAACACTGTCAACTTAAAATAAAACCTATATACATCACTTAGACTGGTTGTAACAGATTTTGGGCTGTGCTGTAAAGGAATTTTATGTATGATGATAGGTTTTTATCAACCTGAAATCTCAAATAGTTTTTAAGTTAAAGAGATAATTCATTCTTTTTTCCCTTTTAAGTTTTGGTTGACAATACACGTGTCTTTATTTTGAAACAAAGTAGATAGTGATCTGGCCACCTCCTACAAGTAAATTTGCAAGCCTTCCCTTGCCAAGCAATCCTTGCTGACATACTCTAACACTATGTAAAACCTTATGAGTTCCCAAAGGGTGTGGTGAGGTTCCTGTATAAATATTATTGAGGCATTTTGTTCCACACCTCCAGAGGCAAAGGTGTGGTAAAATTTGACAGTCCCAGCAGAATTCCTCTTACTTTAGTATTACTTCTACACACTTCAGCTTAGGCACTGTAATTAATAAAGGCAGTGTTTGTCCTGAGAAATTCTGCTCTGGTAAGAAGCGCAGCATTTCTGATAAAGGACTGATTTATATATCTGAAAAGGGACAGTTTATCTGTGAATTATTATGCATACTGTTTCCACATGTGCAAGGGGGCAGTTTTCCTTTGAATGACTCAGGTGGTGATCATTTTAAAAGTATCACAGGTCACAGATGACATCAAAAATATGAAGAGTGGCCTGAATTTCTCAGCCATGATACACAGTTCTACATTATGAGTAATGACGTATGTGTGGCTTGTGTGCACTTTGGGTGAAACGTGTCATTTTTCTGAAGAAATCTCTCAAAGGGTGGAACTGTGTGTCAGCTGCACAACTACTTAATCAGAAAGCTGATCCCATCTTCCCCTTCCAGTGCTATAGTGAAGGATGTGCCATATTATGGGGTGAAGGATGTGAATATCAAGTCAGTGTATCTCCAACACACATTTCTAAACAGATGCCCATCCTAAACAGGAGCTTGTGCTGATGTGTCAGAGCAGAATATAGAGGAAAGACTCTCTTTTAAGAAACCCATTTAGATATTTGCTCTGTTTTTCATACAGTTTGATTGGAAATATTCTTGCTTGGTGGAAAGACCCGGAGTTTCCCAAGGCAGTTGGTGTTTTCCCAATAATCACTTGAGGAGGTGTACAGAAAGTCTTTGGTATTCACTCATCTGCTTGGCAGTTGCTGCCCCTTCATAGTTTCATGCTTTTTAGGCTAACCTTGGAACTGATCGAAACTACCTGGTTGAGAGCACATACAGCTGCAGTAATGCTTTGTTCTGGAAGAGGGAAACCCCAAAAATGAGGGCTTGGAATGGAATTTCCCCTTTGGATTGACAAGGATCTTGGCTAAGCTAGTGTCATAAGTATCACTTGAACATGTCTCATCAATGCCTTTGCATCTTTCCATCTCTCACATTCCCTGCATGTTGCACAAAGGATCTAAGTATCTTGAGACCTGACATCCTTTGCGTGGTTCAAATTAGCAAGCTTTTCACAACCAAGGAGAAATTTATGACCTGATATGCGACAAGGAATACAAGATGATCTCATGTTCATTTCTGCTCTCAGGTAAAATAAGATGGAAAGTTTTCATTTTGTTCCTCAAACTTTTGTGAGAGTGGCAAAGTGTGAACTTGCAGGATATTGCACTGAGGACCTCGTTTTAAACTATCCTGATTACCATCTGCTCTTTACCAAAGCACTTCCAAACTATTTTGATTCAGCTGTAAGGAGATCTTCATGGCTCTATTATCTTTTGTACTGATATCTGTGGCTGTTTTAGATCTTTGAAAGCCAGAAGCAGAACTCTCTCTGTGTAGTTTAAAACTAGTGCAGTAGCCCCTTTCAGCTGCTTTAGATTTTTCTTTCTTCTTGGTGTATCACCCTTACTTTTCTAGACCTTTGGCTTTATCTTCCTTAATATCCTTTATCTTTTTTAATATCCCTTGCTTCTGTGGTTGTTAATTCCTTGGCTGGGAACATAGACAGACCAACACATAGGTCAAGACCGATTTGAATTCAGTGGAACAGAGGCAACATCAGGCTAAGGAAAGTTACCAGAGGACGTGTAAGGAAAGGCGGATCAATGGCTCTCTGTTTGTGGCTGGAGGAAGGGGCTCTCCCCCCGCCTCATGCAGATGCAGCTGAGATGCAGCTTGGCCTCTGTAGCTGACACAGCATAATTTCATAGCAGATCGTCCCTCCAGACAGTAGGAGTAAACTGTCCTCCCACTTTCTCCCTCTCCCTGACATTTCTCCTCTTAGAATCAAGCCTTGACTCCAGCCCTGCCCTCTTCCCTCACTGTCCACAGAAGTAGAGATTGCTGAAGGGCAAGGAGGGAAAAGGAGGGCATGGTAAGGGTGGGGATAGTCAGCACCTTGGGGAAAGATAGTTAATGAACCACATCCAAGGGAAATGAGGCAGAATGAAAGAGAAAAGAGGGAAGAGGAACTGCTCCTGCACACAGCCCTGTGAAGTTCAATGATTCCTCCTCTGCCCCCTTTGATCTGTAATTCCGTTCCTTGCAAAAACACATCTGGCACCTCACTATTCTCCCACTCCTTATTGGCGTCTTATCAGAGACACTAAACTGGAATTTTACCTGTGTGACTAAGAAGTCAGCCTTCCTTTTAAGGATTTGCTCACCTCTAGAAACCTCTTCCTGTTCTTTGAAGGTGCCACTAATAGAAATTAATTGTTTGCCTACTGTGGGATGCTATTGCTAGCATTTAGAAAAAGTAGGAAAGTGATGAATGAGTTAAAGAAACGAGAGCACAAAATTAGTTTGGATTTTTTTTTTTTTTTTCTGGGAGTAGAAAACAATTTGAAACTGTTTGTTCCTTTCACAAAACAGTTGGACTATATGGTATTAAACTCTTTTTCTTGTGAACTTCAATACTGTAACAATGAGGAAATAGAGGCCAGGTGCAAACAATATCCCAGTGATATAACCATATAATAAAATGTAGATAAAGTATAAATTATGCTTCTGGATTAAAAATGCATAGCATGAAGCTATCTATTATCTCACTTTTGTTCCTAAGCATTGTTAACCATCCTAGGAATTTCCTGTGCACATGGTTGACTAAACACATCTTGGGATTTTCGGAGGTATTCTGCATTGGCTCCAAGAGGTTTAAAAGTAAGGTAAAACAGTGAGAGCTTTGTGGACTGGGCATGGGAGAATCAAAATGAAGGAACTGGTGGGGCTCGTTCTCACATGTGGCCAACTCTCATTTGGTGAGAGAAAGCTAAGCTGGCTAGATAGCCTACACTACTTCTACATTAGTAATATTTGGATTTATGTTTAAAATGAAATTAGTCCTAGCACTGTGGGTTCTCCAGATTTCAAGATATGCATCATTTGGCTGGGAAGGGCCCTGATGTGTTTCTGAAGTTAAGAACAGATGACTGTCAGCTGCCCATTAAAACACAAGTTACTCTCTAAATCTGTGAACTTCAGGAGACCAATTTTTGCAAATTACTGACTTAGTTCAACTAAGCAATATTACTTGCATTTTTATGTATTAGAACAGTTAGTACTGGAATAAACAGTAAGGCCTCAGGGTCAAATTCTGTCATCTCTATGGAATTACCTTCCCATTATAAGACCACAAGAAAGCAAGCAAGTGTGGTCTTGTGTCTGCACAACTCACTAATCCTTTGAATCCATGCTTGAAATTACAAATGGATGTGGGGTGTGGTGGTGGAGCAGTAAAAGCCTCTAATGACAGATCCTAAAGCTGTGAGTAGGAGCCTTCTTCCGTACTTGTGCTAAAAGATATTCTGTGGGCAAACAAGGGCATAATGCACCTGTACTTCATGACACAGCAGAAAGCTGAAGTCTCTAGGACATGATGCTAACTATTTTGCTTCCTTGAGGATGGTGAGAAGAAGCTGTAGCCTCATTTGTTGGCACAAAGGAGAGGATTTGTTCCATGCTGAGTGGTGGAGGCCTGATATCTGACACATAGCTTGGGGCTACATCCAGGCATGTTCCTCTAGGGGCCTGTTCTTTGGGTGCCTGTTATTACAGAAGCTACAGTATCTCAGATGTGGAAGGCTATTGAAATTTTTAGCATTCAAACAAATATTTCTCTGTCTGGGATCTGAGGACTCCAGCATCCATTCCTTAATGGGGGTATGATTTGCCAAATTCTGAAATGGTTTCTGAAAACAGGACTGGGAACACATGGAGGTTTTTTTTCTTTTAAGTAAGTGACTACTGAGGACAAGAATAGGACTGCTTGTTGCTGTGCTGGCAGCTGAAGTCAACAGAAATCAGGAGATAGCACTGAAAATATCTGTCTACATACAGGAGCAGATGAACTTCTTTGTGTCTTCTGTTTGTGAAGACGTTTGCTTTAATTGATAAAAACTAAAACAGCCTGGAAATATTGCAGTTATACAACAAATCTGCTGAAATTTAAGTGTCCTTAGGAGTTTAGGTGCCCTATTTCCATGACAAGATCAACAGAAACTCTAGGACCATAGTAAACACCCTGTTAGCTCTCTTGCAATAAATTTCCCCATTATCTCTTGATCAGCAATCAGCTAAGATAAAAGAAAATTAAGTAATATATTTTAACTATTTACATACCAGTGAAGGTGGTGTCATGTTATCTTTGTTCTTTTGCAAGATCATCTTTGCTACCAGCAAATCATGTCCCCTAGGTCCTGCCAAAGTAAGTGTTATTTTGGAGGATGGAGCAGGGGAAGCCAAAACAAGTAGAGCAAGTAAATATTGTGTGGTGGAACTGAAAAAAATTCCACTACAGTGCTCCCAGCACTGGTGCTATGCTGTACATACTGGAATCAGGAAAGAGCATAGCCTTCTTTGGGTGCAGTAACTGCACCCCCAAAACCTTTCTGTTTCACTCTCCTGGTGCTTTTTTGTGACAGCTTCTCACAGTTCTGTTTCCTTTCTTGCTTCAGTGACAAAGAGATGAATAATCAATTCCAGAGAAAAACTATAACTCGCCATAGACATCCCATCTCCTAGCATGATTATACTCTTTAGCTTCTGAATAAAAGCCCATAAAGGTTTGTAAACACACCATAAAGATAAGTAAAAAACTCCTTTCCATTTCCCCTGTGTTCTCTGAGGCAATGCTGGGTCTCAGTGGCATGTAGATTCTGCACATATCCCACTGCCTTCCAGACTGCTTATCAACTGCTGTTTCAGAGAAACGGGATGAATCATGTTTTGTGGAGAAATTGTTGTATCTGACTAGTTTGAGTAGTATGCATGAGGGAGTATGGGTCACACAGGTCCCTTCCTTGCAGAAAATTGGTCTCAGTATTCTGTCTTAGCCCAGAGTTATGACAGATTCATTCCTCACCTCTCTGAAATCAATGAACCAACTCAGGCAGAAAAATTGCAGAAACAGAATATTTCAAGCTGGAAGAGACTCATAAGGATCATTGAGTCCAACTCCCTCCTCCTCACAGAACTATCTATAAATAAACCATATGACTAAGAGCGTTGTTCTGATGCTCTTTGAACTCTAACAGGCATGGCACCATGACCACTTCCCCAGGAAAGCCTGTTCCAGTGACCAACCCTCTGGATGAAGAAACTTTTCTATTAATGTCCAGTCCTGATACAGCCTCATTCCATTTCCTCATGCCCTTGCTTGTCACCAGACAGAGAGCAGCACCTCCCCCTCCCCTGCCCCCAGGGAGGAAGTTGTAGGCTGAGATGGGACCACCCCTCAGCCTTCTCTTCTCCAAGCTGAACAACCCAAGTGACTTCAGACACTCCTAAGTTTTGCCCTTGAGAGCTTTCACCATTTCGGTCCCCCTCCTCTGCACACACTCTTGGAGTGTGATGTTCTTATTATATGGTAGCACCCAAAACTGCCCCCAGCACTGGAGGTGAGGCTGCCCCAGCTCAGAGCAGAGCAGGACAATCCCCTCCCTTGCCCAGCTGGCCATGCTGAGCCTGATGCCCCCCAGGACACTCCAGGATGGCCCTCCTGGCTGCCAGGGCACTGCTGACTCCTGTTTAACTTGCCACCCACCCAAAGCCCCAGATTTGTACACAAAACCAGGATTACCATATCCAAGGTGCATTTGAAATACTTCAAATGAAAAGCATTTGCTTAAATAAGTTTTTATTATGATTAAAGGAGCAAAAGTGTACACCCACAAGACCCATTGTATACAGGGATAGGATACATGGAGAAAATTTGAATAGCAACCTGCCATGCTTGGTCATGATGATTGATCCAAAAAGGCTTAAGAAGAAATATGAATTATAAAATTCCTATAATGCATCCTTAGAAAGTGAGGAAGAACCTTGCAGTATCAGGGGTAGAAATAAAAATCAGCTGCTTTGTCAAAGTAGGTATGGTTGGTAGTAGTTTAGAGTTTAATCTAGGAAATTTTGAGTGACTTATTCCAGAGGAGTCGCCACAAAATTTGTCTGTAGAGAAACCTGGCTCAGTTAGAAGATTGCATTTTTTTCCCTAAAAAGGTGATGTGTTTTTTCAGTGTTGATTCGGCACTATTATTGTCAAATTGCACCAGGAACATCTCTGTTAATGCTCATGCCTTCTTAGGGTCAGATTTTCATTCCCTTAATTCTTCATCTATGAGTAATAATAATACTCAGCAGAAAGGAAAGGCAGAGGGCCTCTGCTTTCCTGGCAAAATTTCTCTGCCTTAACTTCTTTTTCTTTTTTTTTTTTTCTTGGTTTTAATAAAGCCTCCTAGTTTTAGAAAATATGGATAAAAGAGAAAGTTTGTGTTTCTTTTTACCCTTGATACTGCAGCACTTTGGGTCTTGCTGTGAGGGACAGAAACCCCTTCAGCTTTCCTCTCTTTAAGGGGAAAAGCATCTGCCAAAGAACAAGATGCTGTCACTTGGGTTGTGCTTGATGAAGAAGAGGAAAGGGTGGTCAGCCCTAATCTCTTCAGAGACACTTGTGTCATCTACCCCAGCTCCTGATGAGTCTGCCACCTTACTGCCCGCTTCATAGATCTCCACAAATGCCTCATGGAATGCTCCAGACACCTTCAGGCTCTCTGCTGAAGAGATGCCAGAGAGATTGGCTGATGAGCTGAACAGGTCAGTGATACCCAAGGATTTTAAGACAGATGTGAGGTTGTATTTTTCCTCAATCCTCATGCGGGGGAGATAAACTTTAATTTTCCTCTCTTCCATCTTACTAGAACTGGTCCACTCCTTGAGGTTTTCAAAGGTGATTGCGGTCTCAAGCTGCAAGGAAACAAACAAATTAGATCTCTGGGATGAGAGCACAACTTCTTTTGTAGCAATGCAGTACCACTTGTGTTTTTTTTCTCTTAAACTAACTGCTTTTGTTATGGTGTATCTTCTGGGTATATATGGATTAATGTGTCTAGAAGAGGAAAGCAAACCATGACTCTCTCTTCTCTGTCCTGAGTCCTATTTCTTTAATAGGCTCACTGCCAATTAATAGTCTTAATTAGATGGTTACTCAGCAAATTTCCCAAAGCTCTTGCCTATTTATCTTCTTTTTTTCAGAAATATGTTCCAAAAGTCATTCTGTGCTTATGAGTTGTAAGCTCTATCTACATTTAAGACCTCCAAGTAAGGAAGTGTTAATGATTTTACTAATACCTGAAGTTCTAGAGGCCTTTGAACACAGCTAAATTTCTTCAGTAATAAATGAGCTATCAGTTATTACTGAAGAAATTTAGCTGTGTTCAAATGACTCTTTATTTTTATAATCTAGATTCTTTGAGTTAGTGCGCAATCATTTCAAGGAACTCAGATTTATTGCATAATTTTTCCTATTCAAACTGCATTCCTGCTAATGGCTATATTCTTTTCATATCAACAATAATATGTCATGTACATTTTACTTTCTGAAATTGCTTCAACCGTTCCAGTAGTCATATTCAATTTTTAGATAGTTTAATTTTTGAAGGTATGAAGGAAGCATGTTGAAAGCATGTTAAAAGAGGTCAAACCATTCAATAATTACAAATACTCAAGGTAACATGAACTTCCCAGTAAACTCTTCAGTATGCAGAAATTGAGATATAAAAGCTTTGGAGCTCAAGCTGCTTGAGTAACAGCTGCTTTATCTGAGAAGATCCTGTTCTGCAGTGACAAAAATTTAACCCACCAGAGCAGTTGCTTAGCAATCCATCCTCATACTAACTTTTGCAGGACCACTGAGACAGCTGCGTGCCTCT
This sequence comes from Promerops cafer, assembly GCA_013398275.1. Taxonomy (NCBI): domain Eukaryota; kingdom Metazoa; phylum Chordata; class Aves; order Passeriformes; family Nectariniidae; genus Promerops; species Promerops cafer. The sequence goes on from VZSE01013397.1 coordinate 51,416, forward strand.
ATGCAACAATCCCATGTTGCCAATATTCAGATCTGTGCTAGAGATGTGCTTTAAGATAACATTATTGTGAAGAGCTTCTTTGCACCTAGAATTTCACTGTGTTTATGGTTTTCTAAAACCCAGCTGCCAGGGCCCTACCTGCTCCAGGCCAGAGATGTCATCAGGCAACAGCACCCACAGGCTCAGCCGTCCACTGGCATATGGAAGCTCCAGGAGTCTGCATTTCTCAGAAGGGATCTCTGCCACTTTAAATGTACCAATCTGAGACATCATCTGCACAGATTTACTTTCTTGCTGCAAAACCAAAGAAAGTAATATAGTTTTTGGAAAGGTTATTCCTAGAGTGTAGAAATGCCTATTTATGGTTAAAGCGGATAATGGCTCTTTCTCGGGAAGATTGTACAGCAACTTGTCTACTCCCTTCATAAATTCTAGAAGATGACACCTTTAAAGTGATGTATGCCCACATACCTCAGTAATTCTGAAAGGAACTGTCTGGGTATCTTCCTCCTTAAATGCTTTCTCCCACAATCCTTTGAAGTAGATGGCACTGACCAGGACCATGTCAGTTTGTGAACTCACAGAGCTTGGTTGAAGGATATTTTTGATTGACCCTTTCAAAGTGCATAGGAGAAGAGAACATGTATAACACATCTGTGTATAACATATCTTACTTGACAATTACAACATTACATGGAGGGTAAAGAATTTGTGGGAAGGAGGGTGTTGGGCAGGGACATTGCTTTGGTTTTGTAGCTGTTATCTTGTACTTCCAAGGTTCATTTGCTTACTGCTGTTGGCAATGGCTGTTGTTTCTCTCCCTATAAGGAATTATAGTGAGAGATACAAGATCCAGAGATTTACTTGATACAAAATTAGCGTATTTTGTGACAACGGGAAGAACCATTGGAACATTTTATCCCAGGATGGTCTCCCAACCAAACATTTAATATTTTTGCTTCAAAAGAAAGTTGAGACATTGGTGTCAAAAAATCTGTGAATATGTAAAAAGCATATTTTAGTGCTGTCCCTTTTATCAGGACTGGAAGTATTACATATCCACAAAGCCTCTACAGATAGAGAGAGTCCTGTAACAGGGGTGTGTCTGAGGAAAAAGAAATTGTTAGATGATAGTTCTGTATCTGGGAACTGATCTATTATCCAGGAGAAGGAGCAGAGGGAGATGTTTTCGTTTTTCATCATCTGACTTAAATGTTCTCACATGTTGTTCAAACATGGTGGCAGAAGGGAAAATACCTATGCTAATATTTGGCTTCCTCTTACCATTTGTCTGACTTTCAACCCAGGAATTTATGAGCTCTCTGGATTTTTCTGCAGCTCTTTGAAAGCTGATAGATTCCAAACCTCCCTTATACAATTCCTTCACACACTGTATGTATTCCTGCAAAGAAAGAGTATGCCATTTTCAGATAAGAATGTCAAAGCATTTTTCAGATGTAAAAGGCAAGAATGAAATTAACAGATATGAGCAATCTGCTTATTAAGGCTAATCAGTAAACCATGAGCTAGTTCATAAGCATCTTAAGATTTGACATGCATTGTTTCAAGCAAGAGTATATGCCCACATTTTTAAAAAATATTTTCCAGAACTGAGTTTAATCTAAAACCAACATTCATTTCAGGTAAGTATGGGGTTTTTTTCTCTTTGCCCACTTTTAAATTTTTTTTTGTGATGGTATTCCCCTCGAATTTCAAATGAAATACTCCTTGCAATGAAAAACCTTGGAATATTTTTGAGAACCTGAAGTTATTTTTTCAGGTTTGTTTTGCAAGGTGAGAGAAGAGTTGGAGTTTTCTCTTGCCAGCAAAAATTACCTTTATTAATTATACCTTGACTTGATTGGATCTTTATTGTACTTTGCACAAACATCTTTTTGGCTGGTCACATTTTTTCTGAAGACTTTCAGGGGTTAGGACTGTGATAGAGAGAATCTTTCCGTATGGAAGAAAATTTCTTTAGCAGAGCCTAGACAGTGCTTTTTGCATTACAGAAAGTTGCAGTTTTGACATTCATATCAGATCTAGAGCAACTCACCGGCAGAATTGGGTATTTCTCTTCAGCATAAAGTCTGCTGGCAATGCTGATGGAATAATTATCACTTGGTTTGGTGATTTGGGTGAAGACGTCCTTAAGTGAAGTGTGGATGCTCACGGATGTGCCGCACTGATTGACATGAATACAAATAAAAATACAGATGATGTTATCCTTGTTTTACTGATGGGTAGGTATTACGTACTATATGAGAGGAGTAGAGTAGTTCAGATGCTTCTGCTTATAAAGCAGTTCATCCTATGCTGATGTAGTCATTTTGTAATATATACAAGTTGGTGATGGTTTTTTACTGTAATTTCCTCATACTCTTCTTGAGGGGGCTTTTAATTCCCTGCTACAGTAGTCTAGCTCCAGCAGATCAGTTTCCAACCAGTCCTGCTTAACCACTAGCACCCAGCTACTTTGCTTAATTATACAAATATCTATAATTTCCCCCTATTGGCCCAATATTATGGTGATGGGTTTCATTTCATGCTTGCTCTGAATTCTCTGTTACCCGCCTTCTCTGTTCTTTCTTATGAATGAAGTGTTCCCCCAAATGCTGGATGAAGGCACTAGCTGCACATTGGAGTAGGATTGGAACTGGTACGAGACTGCTTTATCTGATAGATTTTGCTCCCACGAGAAACTCACATAAAGAAGGGATGGAATTGTTTCTGTACCTGAGATTCAATGCTCTCTCCAAATCCTGGGATTTTATCAAGGTGGATAGCCTGTAATTAAGAATAACAGTAGTTGAAATAACTGGTATGACAAGAAAAAGATTATGCAACTGAGATTGACACATAATGTTTGAAGCAAACCTATTGACTAACTGAGAATGACTTAAAAATTGCAATCTATCTGTACCATCTCTGAATAGCCATGCCTACTGTTGCCTGCTTAGATGATCCTTTTATTCTGTTGAGCATCTTGGATTCAGCTCCAATAATACCAACCTTCTTATAGGTAACAAGCCAGCCACTCTCTATGAAGATAGTGAGAGCTGTAGGAAACACATGAAACACTTTGCAGCCTGGGGATATGTTCTGGCTCTTTCCCTATAGATTTTGTCTCCTTTCCCTATTAGAAAAAAAAGGGTCACTAGAACGTATTTTTGTCTTTGAGAACTCTACTGCTAAACTATGATAAAATTTAAATCCAGTCTCAAGATTTTGTGCTGATGCATTTGTTTAACACTTCGGGAGTTTCAGGTGGCCACAGCTTTTGACAACTCTGGATCCACGTTTTGGTAACTCTGGATCCACATATTTTTAGCCTCTGAGGGATAATATCATATAATTAAGGGCTGTGGCTCTGTTGAGCAGCAGGAGGGTTTAAATCCTAAATGTAGTCTCACCTTTTCTATCTGAGCCTTGGTGTTATCTTTTGCACCTAGGTAGACCATGGAGAGGGTTGAAATGATGAGCAGAGGGGAGTAGCAGACATTCTCCTGGACACTCTGGCTTCTCAGCTCCCTGAATATGTCACAGCAAACTTCCGTGCTCACTGGACCGATGGAGCCCATTGTGCAACAGTATTGCCTAGAGCAAAGAGCAGAAGTACAATAACAATGTAATGATGGGAATAGCATACACACACAGCACACACACTTTAATAGGAGTTTTCAGGCTATAAAATATAAACAAGTAATTTGGAAATCATTCTATGTTAACATGTCTATCGTTGTGCTCACCTCCCATCCACGTTAGAAACTGTTTTCACAAATCTGTTTCCTTCTGTATTTCTATACATTTACCTTATTTAACAGTTCCTCAGAGCTCTGGAGTCTGTATGTGATTTCTGTTTACCTTTTCAAAACAGTCAAACAACAATTGCCTGTACTTATTTTCATTCACTGAAGGCTACAATTCCCTAGTACTTTGTAGTAGCTTAAGGACAACAAGAAAATATTATCTCTTTCGTATACTTGCAAAGCTGGAAATATAAGCACAAATTATATTTCCATTGGGTCTAGGTCTGGACAGATGCAGGTAAAAGCAGAGGCTAGCTATTTTTATTTTCTAAAAATAAGTAGGTGTGGTAAAGCATCTATTTGTTGAACAGTACTTACTGTCAGTAGATCTTCAAAGGCCTGTAGGTTACCCTTGTTTTAGTAATGGAAGCATGGACAGGCAATATAATTCATCTAAGGTCACCTAATCTAGGAGCAAGACTGATGCACAAAATTCATGTTTCACTGTATTGTGCTTTCAGATATAGTTTGTTTTGCTTAAATATGCTATGTTTTCTCAGACTATAACCTGTCTGAGAAATTAAATTGTTGTTTTTCAAAATCCAGCCCCTTATGTAGGAGCTAAATGCTAGGATCTTAAGTTTCTCTTTGTAGTGTTAAACTCTACCAAAGTGTTTTGTGACTGGCCTCCTTGATATACGCATACAGACACACACACATTTCTCTCACTGTCCTTTCTGTATACATGTTCCCACTTATGAGTTACTATTCAAAAATTGTACATCTATCTACCCACATACCTTTTTATGTTGTCTTGTGTTCACCAACTGTATTTTTCAGGAATGCAACTCTTAGAGAAATTTCACACTAAAATAAACTTAGAAAATTGAACTGAACGCCACAGTTCTGCTCTCAATGCACTCTTTTGAACCAGAGGTCGAGCAAGGAAATTTATTACTTGCCTGTCAAAATCAAACTTAAAAGATACTGAATGGGAAGGTAAGATGTTCTGAAATGAAATAATGTTTTGAGCACAGAATAATATTTTAAGCACAGAAAATAACTTTTAAAATCTCCCCAAAACCACAAATATTCATATTTTACACATAATAAAATAGTGTAGAATGCATATACACTGGTGAGATTTGTAGAGAATATCATGTAAATATTCTGTCCTGAAAAATATCAAATACAAGACAATAATTTCTCTCCTTTAAAGTTTAGTCAGAAACAAGAAATAATGCAGTGAGAAGGTAAATTTTCCTAGAGAAATGCTTACCTTCAAGCTTCAGCACCAAAGACAATACAGCTTTCCAGCTGTATGTGGGTATACTGGCTGAGCCCTTGTGAATTTATACAGTCTGAGTTGTGACCCACCCATTGGTGTCCTTCAGAAGTTTGACTTTTGACACCATAAAAATAAATTAATGGTATTAGGTCAGTTTTTTGTTTCAATGGGTTTGGGTTTGATTGAAGGGAGAACAAATATTAGTATTTTATTCTGTATAACAGTTCTTTCTACCAGTACATCAGGACCGTTGGGCTGGAGAAAAGGCTAGGAAATCATGCCTCATTTGCAACAAGATACTGGGATGGTAGTAAAAACAAAAAATGTGAAAACCCTAGTAATGCCACACATAATTAGCAGTTATTAGTCAATACATCAATAATTAGTCAATTTTTTATTATGGTTGTAGTAATAGGCCAGAACTCTCTTTCAGTTAGTCCTTTCTAAATGTACAAAATACAGCCATGCTAGACAGAAGAAAAGGAGTCCTAAGGACAGGACTTAGCCTTTTATTCCTCTAAAAGAATTGGGGAAATAAAGTAGGGTGCATGTGAAAAAACCAATGGAGATGAAAGTCAAAAACAGGAACATTTTCTTTGAGAAGCTGGACTATTTATAAAAGATCTCTCTATGAGTGTGGTTTTACAGCAAAGTATTTTATTCTCAGGCATTAACAGCAAAACATAACTCTAGACAAAGTAAAAAACACTCAGTTCCAAATGTATTTGTGTATGCACTTGCCTTGTATCTCTCATTAAGTTACTCTTCCATGAGTAACTTAATGACCTGACAGATGATGGAGGAGCTGTGAAATCCAGCTAGAGGAGTGTTCATGGTCTGTGGGACAATCATAATATACAATAGCAAATGCATTTCACTTATAAAAGCTATTGTTCCGTATTGAAATAATAGAAAGGACAAACAGTTAAGAAACCATCCTGACCTCTGCAAAGCACTGTGTGATTTCTAAAAGCAGGGGGAGAAGGCAGGAGGGGGATCCCAAAGTCTGTACAACATAATTCTTTAGAACTTATGAGATATAACTGTGACCTCTGTTAAGAAGAGTAGTCTCCTGTACTGCTGTCAAAAGTTTAGGCAGTGCAGTGTTCTTTGCCTGAGTCTGATTCCTCTTGTGAAAATAAATGTGCCATATAAAGCTGCATTCCTCTTGATGAGTTGTTGTGTGTCAGCGTGTAGCTCAGGAGGTGAGGTGAGGTGAGGTGAGCTGGTAACACGGACATCAGGAGAGGCAGAACTGCTTTCTGGTGCCAGGTAGCCAGAAGAAAATCTGACATATGACTAAATACTGGGGGGTGTGCCTGGACCCCAAGTCACAAGGCATGTATCACACGTTGCTTTCCTTTTAAGATTTGTGCCCACAAAATAATAATTATTAGTCATCCTTCTAAGATGATGATGAAAAAGCTGAAGTGAACATGCCAAAGTGGGCATATGCCAGCTATGCTGAACTAGGAGGAGCTGTGGACACCCTTGAGGTTCTTAGAAAGAGAACTGGATAGACCAGAGAGCTCAGCAATCCGCAAATGTATGAAATTTAACAAGAGCAGGTGCAAGATTCTCCATCTGTGATGGGGTGATCCTCATTGCAAGTACAGATTGGGGGATGAGAGGTTAAAAACAGCCCTGCAAAAAGAGATCTGCAGGTTTGGGTCAATGGCAAGTTGAATATGAGCCCACAGTGTGTCCTGGTAGCCAAAAGGACCAACCACACACTGGGGTGCATCAGGTTCAGCATCATCAGCTGGTTGAGGGAGGTGATTGACCCTGCCAAAGACAGGGGGCATCTTTAGTGTCCCTTGAAACCCTGACTATTCTATGATTGTATGATTTTCCCACTCTACTCTGCACTGATGTGGCCTCACCTCGAGTCCTGTGTGCAGCTTTGGGCACCTCAGGGTAAGAAGGACATCACACTATAAGAGCATGTACAGAGGAGAGTGACAAAGATGGTGAAAGGCCTCGAGCACAAGAAGAGAAGGCTGAGGGGTGACCTCATCTCAGCCTACAGCTTCCTCAGTGGTGCAATGGAGGGGGAGGTATTGCTCTCCTCTCTCTGGTGACCTGTGGTGGGCCACAAGGAAAGGGAATGAAGCTGCATCAAGGGAAGCTCAGATTAGACACTGAGAAAAGGTTCTTCATCCAGAGGGTGGTCAGTCACACCCTGAAACAGGCTCCCCAGGGAAGTGGTCACAGCACCCAGTGTGTCAGATTTCAGTGAGTGTCTGGACAACGCACTTAGTCATATGGTTTATTTGTAGGTAGTCTTGCAAGGATCAGAGAGCTGAACTCAATGATCCTCATAGCTCCCTTCCAATTTGAGATACTGCGTGGTTCTTCGAACCTGTGTGTCTTCATTTAATAAGCTGTTTTCTCACATTGTTTATAGTGCATCTCAGATTTATGCCACTATTTTCAATCTTTATCCCTTTTTTGTTCAGGACCACTTTGTGTCCACAAGGGTTTAGTTCTACTTCCACCACACTGGTCTTCCATTGCTATATGTAAGAGTTGGTCAGTGTATTTAACTCAGTGAAATCTGCCTTTCAAATGTCCTTCAAGACTCTCTGCTAAACAACCATGATTCCTATTCCCTTAGTCTGTCGATCATACATGAATTACAGAAGTGTCCAGACCTGTATCACAAGTCTAGTTCATCACATATGGCCTGAATTTTAGGACCTACAAACATATTCAGGAAGCAGCTTTACTTTTGTTAGTGATTTTTTTTTCCCACACAATCACACTGCAAGAATAGAATAAAAATTATCCCAGTGTTTTTTTATATCTGGTGAGTTTGACTTCTGTGTAGTGTCCTGGTTCCAGATCTTCAGAACAGCTTTGTATGCATTTGATGCAGAGCTTTGTTGCATGAGTTATACAAAAACATGTTTTCTCTCCAAGAATTGGAGTTTCAGGTTCAGAACACACACACAATAAGCAAATACATGGAGGATAATAAGCTCTGCTGTGATAATGTTTGATAAAGGCAGGCTGTGTTCTTTATGAGAGGTCTGGTGTGGTTTTCTGTGCTCAGACTGGGAGTTAATGCAAAGCCAGTTTTAAGCAACAGAATATACCCATGAGCAAATGAAGAACTGGATCAGAGCAGACCATCTGCATAGCATCAACAGTAAAAGGTCTTGTATAGTCTGCTTGACATGAGGTTTAGGATAAGCAAACCTTCCTGCACTTGGAAGACTACCTGGGACAACTGGCAATGGATTGTCCTGTCCAGCACAGCTGTGCAAAGCAGTACAAACAGTTGAATCACACATCCTTGTTTGACAATGCTTGTCCCAAGAAAGAGGTCAGCTAAGGCTTGGTTGCCCTTTCCTCTACCAAGCATTTCATTGTGGAGCTGTCCCTAAACCAACAGACTGTTGAGTACTTGAGCTTTGGACAACTGACAATGTAAAATCCTTGTCCAAAAGGATATGAAGTCCAGGTCAGCTCACAGAACAAAGCCTCTCATCCAATTACAAAAACCTACTCAGAACTTGGGATTCTGTCCTTGTTCCTGCTCTTTTGCCAATAGAAAGGAGCATATTCATTGTTTTGTGTTTGTCTTCATTCCACATTGTGACTCTAGAAGCTGACTTTCAGTCAGGGACAGAGGCAATCGTTCACAGAGAGATTTACTGAGTGCAGCTGACTATCTAACTTGTTACCACTGCGGACCTAGGTGCTGCAGCTATCAGTGATGGTTTCTCTCTTCATTGTTCTGTGGTCCTGTTTTTTTCCCGGTACAAAGCAAATGAAGTATCTGGTCAAGTCCCTTCAGACAGGTGCCCATAGCCCACCTGGTACCTTTCTGCAGCAGCTCTATGCCATTGGAGATGTGCACTGCTGCCTGCAGTCCTGCCTTGATCTCTTACAGACTGTGACAGGGCATTTGTCATTGCTCGTAATTGTCATTGCAATATCCCTTATGACATCTTACGTCCCTTTATTCATTTGAACCTGACACAGGCTTAGACTTCATTGTACAGATGATGATTTCTTACTGCTCCCCCTGACACAGGTTGATGTGACCTTCATGGCATAATTTTCACATCCCAAAGGCCAGCAATTGGTTGGATGAGAGTCTTTGACTCAGAACTTGAAAAACATCCTCACTGCGGTCGAATATGTTGTAGCCTCACATACATGCAAAGCCTTTGCCTTGCTTCCATACATGCCACATATCTTTCTGTGGAAGCAACATGTGTCTGATGATAAAGGTGCCTTCATTCTGTCCAAGCTCAAATGCAAAAAGCAAGTGTACAGGAGTTGAAAGCAAGGACACTCTGCCAGGCAGGAGTATAGAAGCTTTCACCATGCATGCAGGAATGGAATCTGAAAAGCAAAAATTGTGCTGGAGGGAAAACTGACAAGGATTGTGAAGGACAGTAAGAAAAGTTTCTTTAAGTACAACAGCAAAATGAAGACTAAAGAAAAATCAGATTGGAGAAGGTTCCTGATGATTGGAAAAAGTGACTAATTTTCAGAAAGGAAAAGGAGGAGAATTGAGGAGACTACAGGTCTCTGCAGTCATTGAAAAGGTGTAGTGCACTGCTGCAAAGCACTAAGGGTTAGTATCATTACTATTTACTCAGTACTACTAGAGTACTATCAGTACTCTAAGATACTGCTTAAAATACCACTTATTGCAGCTAACATTGAAATGAAAAAGAGAATAATATAATTTTTATTGTCACTCACTACAACTACCTGAAAGGAGGTTGTAGCCAGGTGAGGGTCGGCCTCTTCTCCCCAGTAACTAGCTCCCGGACAAGAGGACATATTCTTAAGCTTCACCAGGGGAGATTTAGGTTAGACATTGGGAAGAAATTCTTCACAGAAAAGTTGTTTGGGCATTGGAATGGGCTGCCCAGGGAGGTGGTGGAGCCACCATCCCTGGAGGTGTATAAGAAGAGTCTGGATGTGGCACTCAGTGCCATGGTCTAGTTGACATGGTGGTCTTAGGTCATAGGTTGGACTCGATCATCTCAAAGGTCTTTTCCAACCTAACTGATTCTGTGATTCTGTGATATTCCATTAGCTGCAGGGAACCCCAAGCTGTGCTGCATTGGAAAGATCACCAGTCAAGGAACGGCATGCAGTGCAAGTCCCATCCACAGAGATAGGTGTTCACTGACACTTTGTTCTTTAGAGCTCTTGCAGGAATTTTTAAAGAAGAAAACAATTAATTTCTTCTGAGAAACAGGAGGATATTCACATGAAAATTTGCTGCTTCACTTTATGATAAATGCAAGGAGGCAGGGGATGCAGTCACTCATGCCAAGTGGGAGCTACCTACAGGTTCCTCCCTTCTGACTTGCACGCAGAGGTCATGCTGCAGCCCAGGGCAATGTGCAGGTCGAAACAGGATGAGGAGCCAACCTCCACGCTCAGCAAGCTCAGGCTTGTGCCTTCTCCTGTCAACTCCTGTCAACTGCTGTGTGGGTCACTAACGCCCTGGTGTACCATTGTATTCGAGCCCAAATCCCTGCAGAAGGCTTCTGAGCAAAGCCTCCTGGGAACATTTTGAGACACGTGAAGGAATAAAAGATGACGGGGAAAACCAGCACAGATTTACAAAGGACAAATCTCTCCTGACAAACATCATTGGCATCTAGGATGGGACAGTTTGTTGTATAAACAAAGAGAGAGCAGAGGATATTGTACACCTGACTTTAGTAAGGCCTTCAGGATGATCTCCCAGAAAATCCTTGTAGTCACATTGGAGAGCTATAGGCTGAGTAAGCAGGCAATATTTTGGGTGGAAAGTTGTCTGTACTGAGAGAAGCAGCAGAAGCAGGGCTGCCTCATGAAGGACAGTGAGCTGACCAAGAGTCAGCCCCCAGGGAGGGCAGTGCCCTCAGCATTGGGTGCCACACCACAATATCTGACCACAGGGAAGCAGAACCAGGTGTCAGTAACAGGGTCCATCGACATCCATGGACACAGCAAAAGGAGAACCAGGGCCATGGCCTGTTTCCAGAACCTATGGTTAGGGAGCAATGAGAGCTGGTGGCTGCCTGTGGAATGGGAGGCTCACTGACCAGGGCCCAGCCCCATGGCACCTGAGCAAGGGAGAAAGGACAGACCTGAAAGGGTGACAGGTCCAACCAAGCCTTCAGAACATGAGGCAATATAAGTGACAGGGCATGTCCAAAGCTGGGAAGTCTGTCCACAAGTGAGGGCTGCAATCAGATCCAGTGACTACCAGGCAGGTCAATAGTGACAGAGTAGGCTCTAGGTCAAGCCAGGAAATGAGTGCACAAGTTGGTCTCAAGCAGGCCATGGCCAAGCAGGGCAGGACTGAGGGGAACAGGAGAACAGCCCCTGATGTGGTGTCACTGGGGTAGGGGCTGATGGCCCAGGGCAGGGAGTAGCATGGAATCCTGGGCTTTGGGCAGATGGGAGAGGTCCCATGGAAGATCAATGCCACTAAGGGCTTCTAGCACTTTCAGGGCTTGGACCAGCAGCCTCCCCTGTGAGGACAGCGTGCCCTTGCTCCTTGGGGAGACCTGTGCTCAGGAGGGACTCTCTTCAGAGTGACTCAGTGGCTGTGGGGTGTTAGGGGGCTGCTTCAGGGGACACAGAGCTGGGATTGGATAGGAAATGGGCATGGCATGAGAAGTCAAGAACTGAGTGAGATGGTCAGGCCACCCCAACAGGCCCCAGAGGCTGGTCAGGAACAAGGCAGGAAGGATAGTATGGCTGGATGGAAGGGGATCCACTCAGGAGCCTGGCTCTGAGTGATGAGTGAGCGCTTTGTGGAGATCAGGAAGGTTTGTAAGGACAACGCCCTGTGTGACCAGAGACCCAGCCTCCTCCATGCTTGGCAGAGGGCTCAGGGAGGACTGAGCTCACCATCAGGGAGCAGCAAGGGCCAGCTTTTCCCAAGGAGTAACCAGGAGGCAAGGGGGATGCCACATCTGGAGCCTCACCAGCCAGGGCTCAGCAGCTGAGCAGAGCAGGCCTGGAGACCATGGGCAGTCCAGACCATAAGCCAACATCATGGATATGAGGCAGGTGCAAAGACAACATTGACCACAAAGCCAATTCACACAGCAGAGGTAGGTCCAGGTCCAGTGATCACAAGGCAAGGCCAAGGTCACATTAGGAGTCCTGGGCCAGGAATGGGCACAGCTGTGTTTGAACTGGAGACTGACACACCACTGATGTAATACAGATGGGAACTGAAAGTCCAGCACATAGCTTAGAGCTCCTGGGGTCACAGGTGTGGGAGAGGCTCCAGGTATGGCTGAGCGGACTATCACAAATTCATTAGTACACTCAGAGCTCTGTCATACACTTATGAGCAAAAGAGGTGAGCCTGGAGACAAGGCTTGGGACTGAGGTCTGTCAGGAGGTAGAACTGGAGACAGGAACCTGCAGTGTACTTCAGTGCTATGTCTAGGCTGAAACAGGCTTCTGTTGTGGGACACAGCTTTGACTTGGGGAGTTTCACTTCATTTCTTGCTGATTAACATTAATTTTTTTTTTTTTTTATTTGGAAGCTGACAAAATTAATGTAACAAAGTATGAAACAAACAAACCTTTCATCCTGCTTCCCCACATTTCACTTCAACAAAAAATGTCTTCTCTTATGCTTACTAGTTTCAGCTTCCTTGTTACACTCAGTGCTCACCAGTCCCTTTGGTGAAGCAGCAAGCAATGGAAGAGGTTGCAATTGGTGTATAACTGTTTATATCTGCCAGATGCTGCTGCTCGCTTTTATCCTGTTCTCTAGTCTGCTTCAGGAGCTGCAATTCCACAGGGATGTCCTTGCTTCGGCATCAGTGACCAGCAGGCTGCAGTCCCTCTGGAGTATCACTGCCCTGGCATGAGCTGCCTGTGGCTGCAATGCCCCAGAGGTGACTCCCAAGAGTGTGCCTTCAGCTGTGCTCTTTATAACATCTCCTTCTTATTAGCATCCCCATGTCTTCTCTCTTTTGTTTCTCCAAACACATCTGTCACATCTCTGTCCTCTCTTTCTTAATTACGCTCTAGCAGAGGTGCTGTATGCTCCTCTGACTGGAGATTTGGCACACAATGAGTTCTTTTTATTCATTACAGCGTCTGCTGCAACTGGCCAAGGACAGTTCGTGTCCTCCTCTCACAAATGGTGCCAGTGCCCAATACAGGCTCCAGACCCATGTGCAGAGGGTGTTGGGGAAATCTTCTGCTGAAGCTGGTTGTGCTCTCAGGGTCTTTACACTGGCTGTTGTCAGTCCTGGGATTTAAATAGCTGGTAGTGTTTTCTATATATTTATTACCTCTCAACTGATTTCTCTTCCATGGTTTTGCCCCATTTCCCTTTGAAATCAGGGGAAATTTTATCATCAGCAGCATTCTTTGACTATTAATTCCATCATTCAGCTGTTTGTTGTCAGCTACCTCTGTGTGCTGGGGTTTTTTAACTGCTTTCTACTAACCTCTTTTAATGCCATTAAGTTAGTCTGTCAGAAGATATACTGAATAGCCCATCTCTGTCACTGTCTCCATAACACTCAGAAACCTCTTCTCTTGAGATCATCCCTCTCCAAAGGGTTTGACTGTGGGGGCTCAGGGACACACAAAGCAGCTTCCAAGCCTTGAATCAGGGCACTGTTTGTGGCAGAGCTGTGAGATGCCTCTGTGGGGGTCTACATCCCCCTCACCCAGGAGAATTTAAATGGAATGTCTTGACTGGCCCTTACTAGTCTGCATGCCTTTGCCTGGCTATGAACCTCAGCAAGATGAACACTGCAAGTGTTCATTTCGGACACTGGTAAGAAAATTATTGAAGTGCATTTTATTGGAAATGACATGAGAAAGGAGAGAGCATAGACAATGTCATGCCCCTTCCAGTGGTCAGATCCCGAAGCAGTGCAGCATTGGATGGATCTTTATTCAGGGAACAGCACACTGCATATACCATGCATGCAGAGGTTCACTGGTGGTGTGATCTTAACACTTTTATAGGTATGTTCTGTTTATCATTTCTACTGATGAAAGAATGTATACTTATACAGCACAATGCTGCTTCACTTCAAGACAAAGACAAGGATATGCCAGCAGAATCATCACAGGGTGCCAGTTAGGGACCATCTGTGAGGCTCTCCACTATGATTAGCAGATGAAGTTTAGCCCACAGCCACACGATGCGTTCAGCACTGTATAGTCCCGGACACAAAGCAGTATGTGCAGCATAACTTAACACAAAACTGCACACACTGATCAGCCTGATCAGATCCATTTTTATGTGGTCACTAACTCCTCAGTGTACAATAATGTTCTGGTTAGGAGCGCAACAGACTCTGATTTGTGGATTTAACCTTCAGGCTTGATATTTGACCTACCTCATCACCACAGGCTTGTTTGGCAATCACTGGACTGTAGTGGTAGTGTAGGGAACTGCAGCATTTAATATCTTATGGGGAATATATCTTACTTGCCCTTCTGGTCTTTTTGTCTCCTCCTGCTCTGTATCCCCTTTCCTTGTCAAGCAGTCCTACCCTTGCTGCTTTTTGACAATCCCCTCTCTGCTGTCCCTTTTCCCTATTGATAAATCTTAGCTCACTAGCCACAAGAAACAGAAAGCCCTGCTCTGTGTCAAAGCATTTCTAGCAGACATGTAGCTTTCAGTTTGATTCATCATGCTGTGCTTTCTCAAATACCATTTGGGAAGCCAGGACAGCTCTGCCCTGGAGTCCAGGGGGTTCTCTGCACTTCTTCTAGTGACTATGGTTACAGCATAATTTAGCATAATGCCTGCTAAATCTTGTGCCTTCAGCCATGGATTCCATTTGCTTAGGAAATGGTAGGCCTCTCTCACAAGTCATGTATGCAGAAGGATGTGGGATGGTCTCAGAAATTTATATTCCCCAAAGGGCAGGGAAGATATGTCATCTCCAACCCTTCCCCAAATGACATGAGAAGGAAAGGCACAGTTAGTTCATGCAGCGTTTCAAATGCTGTCCTATGTGTGTGTCTGTTTTTGTTCCACAGACCCCAGGCAGTACAGTAAATCCAGAACAACATGGCATATAGTGAAAATGGAATGTAGTGAATGGACAGATGGCAGTTTATTGACATACCAGCTTCAATGATGCTGCCAGGGAGTGTGAACTCTTGTTTGGGTTTTGGGTCTTCAAAGAGACAGGAGTAGTTGTTGGTTGTTGTAAAGTTGTTTATTGCATGTAAACATCAATCTTGAAGGCAGAGAGTTCAAAGTATTAAAGTCTGTGCTAAAGCTTTCTGGCATGGAGTCCTGATGTTCTGACCTGAAGCAGAAGCAGTAGCAGAAGCAGAAGCAATAAAAAACAGCAGCAGCCACAACACCTTTCTTCTTTTTTTCTTCTTTCTTCCATCAATCCTCCTTCACCTCAATACAGGGGGATTTTATTCATAAATCATCCAATCAACTAAGAGCACGATTCTAAAATATTTTTCCTGCACCTATCCAAGTTTAATTCTAATGTGCAAAAGTATTGTCAGTTCTTACACAAAATCTACACATATAGTTCTATCTGATTACACAAGTAGTTTTATCTGTTCAAGTAAATAGTTCTGTCTGTTCTACCTAGAAATGCAAGCAATGTTCTGCCCTGTTTTTATTATGTCTAGAGTTAAGTTAATTTTGTGAAGGGTAACACTACTGAACTTTAAACTAGGTTTTAGGGCTTTACTAGCTAGTACAGTTTCTTAAGACACTTAAAATGTATTTCTACTTACTTAAAATGAAAACTTACACTTCTATTTCATGTCTGTATGGCTTAATATATTTTAATTCCTCTAAAAGCTTTAATTTAATCCCTGCATTTCTCTCTCTCCCTGAGGGACTCAGGGAGGCTTCCATTTCATGCATTCCAACAAGGGAGCAACAGGGACTGCAGAACAATACCCAGACTTTGTGGGAGCTGGGATTCGTGTTATTAAACTCTTGCCAGACTTCAGAGCTGAGAAACAGCAGGCAGAGTTTGCTCTCCTCATGGCTGTTCTTCCCTCATCCCTTTGTAACACCCTCCACGCTGGTCTTTTCAGAATTGCTTCCCGTGGGAGCTGCAGCAGCCACAGTGGCCATGGCAGAGCCTTTGCAGCAGGTCCTGCCAGCCCAGACCAGCAATGCACAAGCACAGTACTGGGCCCAGCCACTGATACAGGGCTATGGATCTTATTCAACCTCTCTGAATTTGCACTTTTACCTCTCGTTTACCCTTTTGAGAGGATGGTTTCTCCTTCATAAACAAAACAGTTCTATCCGTTCTACAGTGTTTGACCATGATATTTTTTCCAGGACACAGACGTCTTAAAATGCCTCTGATCTTTTACCAAATAATATTTCTGTCTTTTTCTTCAAAAATTACTGGGTTTCAAGCCCAGTGCCACTGGTTTGCATTTTCAGTATATTGATCATAATCATCTGCTTGCACAAAAGTTAAGAACAAAATTGTCACCTACATTAAGCTCCCAGACCTAGTTTTCAACAGATGTGTCTCTCTCAGAAGACTTGAGACATCATTTTGTATCCCTAGTGACACCTAACGGCCCAATCTAAAAGGAGTCAAATAGTTCTGTTTCACAGTGAGGACATGAGGTGAACCTCCCTCATATGTAGTTTTAGGAAACCATTTACCATTTCATTCATTTTCATTTCATTGCCATTGATTTTCTCAATTTCTTTTCTTTAAAATAATCATCAAGCAAAGGAACAATTAAACAAGAGAATGGTTATTTTTTATAATCATGCTATATAATTCAATACATATTAATTTTATTTTCATTGTACCTAGAAAGTGCAGAGTGACAGCTGTTTGTTTCTATAATTGTTTATCAACTTTCACCCTCTGCTTCTTAGAATAGTATTTTACAAATCCTGCCTTCTTCTTTTTTGTTTTAGTGGTAGAAAACTCTCTTTGCTGCCATAGGTTTTAAGGGAAGCAGAACATGATGTGCATAGTAAACCTTGAAATTGCATAAATAAGAATAGTTTTTACTTGAATACTTCTGTTAACCGTATCTAATCTCTTATAACTGTCTTGGGAAGACCAGTATTTGTAGTTCTTCCATAGGCTTCATAGCAGCCAAGATAGATTTCCCTGTAGTCAGCATCATAATTTCAAGTTATATTTAATAGTTACTTCGGAAATATTTGAGACAGCTCCAAATACTGCCAAGTGTCTCCCTTTTTTAAGCACTTTTTAAGTATGGTGATTTGCAGTTCTGCACGTGTAATGCCAGCAGAAGGAAGATTGCTTAAGTCAGTGATTAACACTAATAAGTCTTTCAATTGGATAAACTGCAACCTGAAGAACCTCCCCCCTAACGACTCTGAAATAGGAAATAATATCTCTAGGGGATTATGTTATCAAAAGGCAGTAAAAAAGATTTTCTCACATGGTTCTTGTGGGTATTAGACAGATGAAGTGGTCCACCTTTTACAAAAAATAGCAGTCCACCTTTTCTCATGTTTTTGAAGTTGTTTCTCTTAGGCATCACCTCAATGTATTTACTGAGGGCAATTAGAGGAAGTCTTGTTAAACTATCTGGAAATACACTGGGAGATTAAAAAAAAAAAGAGTTATTTGATATGTCATATGGAGATGAGCGCAAGGTAAAAATAGGAGCTGTAGGGTTTACCTTGCTTAAACTCAGAATTTTGGGAAAAAAAATGTTAAGCTCTTTAATGACTTCATATGTGGGTATATTCTGAAAATAGTATCTAAATCCTAGTCTAAATGCATTCTGTCAATAACCACGGCCCACTATATCATATATTTTGGTTATATGGTGCGGTAACCCAGAACAAGTAGAGCCATGTTTCATTTGCAATGCTTTTATTAGAATAAATAGAAGTACCAACAACTGACATTCACAAAATCAATGACATGTCATAGGAATGAAGATGGGAAATTGTATCAGTCAGGAAGGTGTTGTGTTTAGAGGAGATGATTTAAGAAGAAATGGTAAATTTGCTGTATGCCCCCTCAGAACAAGAGACCTTAGCCTTCCATACGTGTAGCACAAAGAGGCACAAACGCATTACTCAAAGAAGAATGATTTGCTGAAATTAAGAATTTCATCTGCAAGTTGTCCAGGCATTAATTCAAGGATGGTTGCCCAACGAGTTCAACAGAAAGGAACAGGATTATTCTAAAAGCTGTGTTTATTTCAGAGGACTCCTATAGAAAAAACAGACTCTCAATATCAGTGTCAGAATTTCTCACAAGAATCAAAACACTGGTCCTGAATCTTAAGTTATTCAATCATGATGGAAAATACTTCTAAGCTACCTCTTGAAGTTCTCATTTATTCCTTGATATAAGTCCTAAGTACAACTTGTGTAAGCAGAAATATCTGCACCCAAAGATCTGAAAAGTCACACACTTCTTCAGTAATATCTCCCTAGGTATTGAAGGCTTTCCACTTAGAGATATTGAAGAGATGAGATTATACTACAATACTAGAGTAAAGGGGGTCTGTTTCTTAGGGGTAGGCAAGTGTTATTTCCAGCCCTTTTTCTCCTTAGGGAGAATAATATCTACCAAAGAGGAGGATCATGTCACTTGGATTGTGTTTGATGAAGAAAAGGAATGGGTGGTCAGCCCTGAACTCTTCAAACTCAGAAGAATGTTGGATGTCTCCAGTCACAACCTCTGAGCCACCTGCCTCAGTGCCCTCTTCAGTGACTTCCATGTATGCCTCGTGGATGGCCTCAGATACCCTCAGGCTCTCTGCTGAAGAGATGCCAGAGAGGTTGGCCGAGGGGCTGAACAGGTCGGTCATACCCAAGGATATTAAGACAGATGTGAGGTTATATTTCTCCTCAATCTTCATGCGTGGGAGGTACACTTTCACCCTCTTCTTTTCCATCACCTTGGGACTGGTCCATTCCAGGAGTTTTTCATAGCTGATTTTGTTCTCAAGCTGCAAAGAGAGGCAGTGAATGAAATGTCTGAGACAAAAGTTCAATAGCCCTAAAAGCTGTGGTTTTACCACCTTTTACTGGCTTTTACCATTTACTTTATGCACACAATACAACTGATACTTGTTCTTAAATGCCCTTGTTTATCCTGTATGCTTCCTCTTGACTATGGAGGCTATATTACGTCTGTCTTGAAGAAGTTCCTCAAACCTTTTTCATCTGAAAATTTCTTCATCAGATCAAGGTTTTTTTTGTAAAAATACAGTTTTTGAAAACATCAAATCAAATTGGCACTAAAACTGGTCCTCTTGGAAGATATTTTATTGATCCCTTTTCTCAACTTTATTCCTTTCTAGTGTTACTTTTCTCGTTTTCCATTTAGTCAGCTCTTGGAATGCTTTCTTCATTACTTTCTTTTTTTATTTCCCCTAGGATAAACTTTTCTTCTTTAGCAAACATTTGAAATCACTCACGGTGATAAAAATCCTGCTGCCTTGCCTGCTTCTCATACCTGATGGAGATTGGTGCATACAGCAACATCCTCTTCTGCAGGGCAGCAGCAGCACTACACTGCTTTATCTTTATTTTATAAAACTGAGCTCAGGAGTCTAAGAGCCTAAGAGGCTCTGCCTGAGCACCTGGACAGATTTTGTGCTCCCCTGCCTGTGGCTGCTCAGCACATCTGTGGGGTATCAATGGGCATCAAAAGATCTGACAGCAGCCAAGCCCCTCTGAAGTCGTAACTCTTCTGCTTGCCCTGCCAGGGCCATACCTGTGCCAGGCCAGAGATGTCATCAGGCAGCAGCACCAACAGGCTCAGCTCTCCGCTGGCGTACGGAAGCTCCAGGATCTTAATTTTCTCTTCAGCCACTCTTGCCACTTTGAAGGTGCTGTTCTGACGCATCATTTGCACGGGTCTGCTCTCTTCCTGCAAAAACAAAAATATGACATGATGTGATGTGGGAGCAATCTTTTTCTTTGGTCAGATAAATGTACAAGGCCTTTGAAAGGAAAGGAATCAATCTTCAATCATGCTGCCTTTGGAGAAGAGCTCTGTCTCCATTTTCCTCTCTTGCCTGCTTGTGTGCCCTGAAAGCCTGGTCAGACACAGATCTTGCAAATACTAATTGGCTTTAGGCCCAGGCACTGACAATGAGGGACTCAGCTGTATCACCCAACCTGTGACAGGTATTTGCAGCACCCAGACTCCTGGCTGTGTGAGCCAACAGCTGCCCTGGCCAGATGTGTGTCCATGCCCTCCTACCTCAGTCACATTGAAAGGCTCTTCCCGAGTGTGTTCTTTTTCAAATGGAGTCTTCCATATCCCTTTGAAGTAAATGACATTCACAAAGACCAGCGCAGTACTGAGATCAACAGAATCTGATACAAGGAAGTCTTGGATTCGTCCTTTAAGAAAGAGACAGGGCAGAGAGAGGTAAGATACAGCTCCTCTGGTGTGCACAAATCTCTGCGATGTTGGGGTGAGGGTGGGGGTTCCTGCTTTGTGGAGTTTCGTTTTCATAGCAATAAGCAACCTGCACTTGCTTGACCCGCCTTTTCTACAGGTTATGAGGAGAGGAAGACAAGGATATATTTTATGGTATGTGAGGGAAAATACCTGCTACCCATTTTTCAGTCCTTACCATCTGTCTCTTTCTCCACCCAGGAATTGATGAGCTGTCTTGCTTCCTCTGCAGCTGTTTTGAAGTCAACTTCTTCCAGGTCTGCTCTGTAGAATTTCTTTGCACACTTTACGTATTCCTATAAGCAGAAGGGTTACAGTTATCAGACTGATGAGAGCTTGGAATTATATGGATGTCTAAAGCAAGATTGTGAAATAAAGCAGAATGGTTTAAGGAACAGTGAATGTTTACTCCTGGGTTTGAACATGTCAGACACTGAACATGTGAGTCACATCTGTCGTCGTGTAACTGAATCTTAAAGCTATACAAGAAAGACTGCTTCACATATATAGGTCTGGCACTTTTTGCTGAGACAGGGTTCTAAGTTAAAATTTTGATATATTTCCTTTGTTTTACCATAACAGTTTCAGTTTAACAAGCATTTCTAAGGACAGATAATGTTTGTCTCCTTGTCTTTGCATTCACTCTTTAGGGTTTTGAATATTGTGTTCTCACATTCTTAATTTTCAAAAACAAAGCTTCATTTCACTAGGAATTTCAGTTTTCATTATTTCAAGTAATAAAGTTTATTTAATTTCCCTTAAAAGTTACATTTTTCATCAAAAGCCATTTTTCTAGTAAATTAACAGCAATCTTGATTACTCCCTGTGATTTGCAATATAAGCATATTTTATGCCATTATATCTTTTTCCTTCACAGAAAGGTCCAAACTCATTCTTTACCAGTTCCCCTCATGGCTCACAAGCACCTCTTCATCAACAGAGAGTGGGCTACTGTTGGTGGTGCATCTCTAGGGCAGAGTCACGGGGGATTTACAGGAATTCTCATGGAAG
This sequence comes from Promerops cafer, assembly GCA_013398275.1. Classification (NCBI taxonomy): domain Eukaryota; kingdom Metazoa; phylum Chordata; class Aves; order Passeriformes; family Nectariniidae; genus Promerops; species Promerops cafer. The sequence continues at coordinate 72,847 of VZSE01013397.1, forward strand.
TCAGTTCACAATATAACTCACCTGAAGAATAGGGTATGTTTTATCAATATAGAGTCTGTCAGCAATCCTGAGTGAGTAAGTAGCATTTTGCCTGCTGATGTCTGAGAGAAGATCCTTGAATGATTTGTGGATGTATTCAGCAGTGCCACACTGAGGTGATGACATGAAAAAAGAAGATAAATTGCATAAGTAAATAAGACCCTAAAGTCTTGTCCCTTTCAGTTAAGGGTGATGCTACAGGGCAGTCTTCCCCCATAGGCTGTCACCTTTGGGACAGCTGGTGCTGTGGTGGTGCTGCACTGAACAGGCAAGTTCATCCTTGTCAAGACAAGTCCCCTGAAATGTGCTTTTTAAAAGACGCAGTTGTGTTCCTGTCACTGAGAGTTCTGGGCTCTTCTCTGCTCAGCATCCTCCTGCCCAGCTGAAAATTAAACTGCTGTACCCTGGCTCTAGGTACTGAGCCCTCTTCACTCATCCCCCAGCAGCACTTTCCTGGGAAGACACCCTCATGCCCGAAGCATTCTCCCCAAACCATTACTTGTTCTGGTGCAAGATAAGCAACCTGCTGTCTTTCTATGATTGTTAAAAAAAAGGTGAATCACACCCTCCTTCCCTCCCTCCACAGATCCCCTTCGTTCGAGGCCATTATCATAGCTTTTGTCAGGGTCTGAAATTGCCAGGAGGAGAGGCAGAAAAGTTCTACTTTTGTTCTGAGGAGCAAATAAGACAGAAAAGAAGATTAAGTTATTTCTCTACCTGGGAGTCAGAAATGTCTCCATCTCCTGTAACATTATCAAAGTGAAGAACCTGCAAGAGAAAATACCAGTGGTAGAAATGAGAAGCATGACCAAAAATAATGTGAATTCAAGATTTACACATTTACAGAAAAAAAGATGCTGAGAAAACAAATTAACTAAAAATTTACAGGTGAGCTTGCAACTGGTCTATGCCCTCTGTGACCTTCTTGGAAACTGTAAATACTACTCTTTGCTTAGATGATATTTTTTTCCTACTGAATGTCTAGAAATTAATTGAGTTACATATTATGTATTGTTAAAAATACTGTCTTCCTGTCTTTCTGGGATTTCTCTTTTATATATATTAAAACAAGAAAATCTGATTACATTATCTGGAACTTGCTGGAATTTAAAAATCATAAAATTGCCTGAGTAGTAATCTGTTTTGCTATTGTCCCTGAGGTTTTTTTTTTATGTTTAAGTCAACTGCCTATTATATTGAAAATATACACCTTTTTTATTAGTATTTTCTATGTATGACTCATGATTCAGTTCTCCATTTTGTGACTTTGGCTTAGTTCATTGAAGCAGGTGAGAACCTCACCAGTGGATAATATTTTTCAGTGATGTTACTTAAAAGGAACAAGTAGCACAAGTAGAGGTCACTTTACACCCATGTAAGTAACTTACCTTCTCCATCTGGGATTGAGTCTTGCCCCTTGCTCCCATATACACCAGGGCCAGGGTTGAAAGCATGCTCAGGGAGGAAAAGAGCACGTTGTCATTGCTGCGGTGAAATTTCACCTCTTTGAATATGTCAAAACAAAATTCTGTATTTGCTGCACTGATGGAGGCCATTGTGGAATCCCTGTTGTCTGAAGGAAACAGAAAGAGTCTGACTGACTCTGGTGAAATAGATCAATTGTAATGCAAAAAATTCAGTGCACATGAACCCCAAACTTAGTGCACGGGGTTTTTTCAGCAAACAGAGTCCAGTGGTGTGGATTTAAAAGGTAGACATGCTTTTGGATTCATGAGCATTTAAAGTGCTGGACATCACCAGCATAGGCTGGTGAAAGAAGAAAACACAGACTAGAAAATACAGTACTTTGAAATCTAATGCAACAGTATAGTGTTTATGTCACTTGTAACTTAAGGTCTCAAGGATCTTCAAGCAATTTGTTTCCCCGTGCAGCTACTCGAGAACAGAATCCAGGGTACACTGCCATATGTATCACAGTCCCCATGGAATCAACATCTTCATGTGACAGTCATCCCCTAATGTGAGATAATTTGAACAGCAATGCATCTAACTGTTCCCCTGATAGAATGGATGCTCATTCTCTCTACAAATTGAACTGATTGTATAGGTGATATAAGGTAGATTTTTTATTATTTACCTATTCTGCTTAGGCTTTAAGCTCTGTTTATGTTCTTGGTGAAGAAACAGATTCATGAAGCAAATGTTTGGAGGGATTTTTGTTGTCATTTACCTTTGAAAATGTAATGTTATTAAAGATAACATAGAGCTGTAGAATGATGGGATCATTTGAACATTCTGCACTCCCTGATTTCATTCAGAGAATAGCTCATATAACTCCTGGAATTTAAACAAATTCAATTTTGTCTTTTAATGCTAAATGGAAAATTAAAGCAATAGAGAAAGAAAGAAGAAAGTCTTGTAACTTATCACCAGCTTTTCAATGTGGAAGAGTTAGTAAACAAAACATAACACAAATACTTTGACTTTATGCATGGCAGACTGTGAAACAGCAAAATAATACAGAAAATACATCTGAAGGTAGGGAAGGTTTCTGCAGAAGGCATCCTGTGATAATTAGTTTCTTCAACTGATATTGAAAGCCGCAAACATAAGGTTACATCAATATGATTATAAGTATTGTAAAAGACAATTGTTTTTTATCTTGCAAATTAGAACTTAAATCATAATTGAAAGAAACGCTTACCTTATCAGATTCACCAGGGAAAGGTATAGCACAGCTTCTCAGCTGTACTTGGGGCAGACTTGACGAACCCCTGGAAATATATCTTGTGTTATTTTGTGACACGCCCCGTGCTGCCTGCTGTGTGTTTACCCAATAAAGTGATGGATGGAGCTCAATGTCAGACATGCATTTTTACTTGGAATAAGTCCATTCTTAAAAAAAGCCTGAATGAAAGGATTTTAACTTAGAGTTTCCAAAAAGGAAGGTTTATTCATAATAGCACATGAAACCTTGCAGAAAAGACAGGAGAACATTAAAACAACTGAAGCGAAAATAATGATAAAAGCTATTCATTGGAACTTAAATAGTAAGTATGATTTGGTTATGGCAGCAAATAGTCTAACATAACTTGTGAAAATACAAGAATGGTGAGGAATTCAGTCTTGCAGAATGTCTGTAAGGAATTTTGCTTATTTCCCTTAATATTCCTCTGCCTTGAATGGTGACAGGCCAGATCCATCTCAGAGTCACCATTCTGTGAACTCACAAATTTTGGTAAGATCAGCATATGTAGGGCTGTATTTATTGCAACTTTTCTCCCATTGTTGGCTGGACTACCAGTATCACCAGTCTTTCTTCCTACCAGAATCCATAGCTCTTCCTAAGGAATGGAGAAAATTTGCCACCACGGAACATAAGAAAGAACATATCCTTTCAATGTTTACTGCCAAATTTAATAAAATTTAAGTACATTTTTGTGCAAGAAGTTATATGTATTTGTCTGGTGTCCCTTGCTGCATTGTAAAAGACCACAGACATAGTGTTTCACAGAGCACAGTGTTTCATTCCAGAGCAATCTAGCTCGAGGAACTCAGACACAGTCACAGTCTGTGCAGCACATCAGTGGAACAAAACCCTTAGTGAGAGTATTTTGAGAATATAAATTAATTTCAACAGCTATTTCAGTGCATCTATACAGGGAAGAACTACAGAACTAATGAAAAATGTGTTGGGGAAAGAGAAGTTGAGAAAATAAGAAAGACAAGATTTCTGTTAATTTTTTAATTCAGGCGTCAGGATATTTAGATCCTAGTCAGATGCTACCAGAAAAGGATTTGAAGTTGCTGCTATAATTTTGAAGGGTAGTTTAAGGTGTGCTATTCTTTTCCACAGGTCACAGCACCAGCTGCTAGGTTCGAAATGTGCCTTTTGTACATACAGAGACCATTCTTACAAGACCATTCTTACATTCTTCCACAAGAAACTTCATGGCACATCAGCTGAACAAACCAGCTGAAGAAACATTCATGGTCTGCAAGACAATCATAATATACAATAGCAAGCAGAAAACAGTTGCATAATTCCTTTGAAATAAAAGAATGGACAGACAATAAAAGAAACTGCTTTGACCTCTTAAATGCCACGTAATTTTAAAACAGAAATCTAAAGTCAATACACAAAATGGCTCTGAAATTGTCTAGAACAAATTATGCCTCAGGAGAGTAGAGGTGGACTTTTTAACCCTTTTAGTTGTCTGTGCAAGAGGAAAGCCTCTGAACCATCCCTACCTTTCTCTCTAGTACAGTCCTTCATAGTCCCATTCAGCTGAAGTTGCTCATGCGATAGGAGCCATGAAGAGCTCGGTCCGGGCTGGTGCATTTACATCACACTGGTACTTTACATGGTACAGTGTGTGGTCCAGGCCAGTCTACTACTACCCTTGTTATGCAGGAACAGGGCTTTTGAGGAAAGATATTTAGACCTTGACTCACTTGGGTGGTTCATCACTGCAGATCTACTGCAAAGAGACTGAGATATCCTCTCACAGGAGCAGTGTGTAAACTGGTCACCACTGTTGTGAGTCTCATTTAGCTGAAAAGGGTCCCACCTTGCTGGAGGACAACAGGTCAAATGAGTGCACGTGCCTGTGTAGGGTGAACCTTTAACTACACAGCTGGGAGTGCTCCCTAGGCTGCAAGCTGTTTCTGCTGCTGCTGCTCCTTCTGCCTTTCCATCTTGACACTGCCTTGTTTCTGTTCAAGCTGCCTTCTACACTCGTGGCCATGGTCCAGTGCAATATACTTGACAGCTCAGAAGGCAAAGCATTAGCCAGTGTGTTTGTCCCTGTCACTTCTAATGTTTGAATATGCCTTGAGTCTTTTCCCTTGACAATCAAATTGTCTAGTGGTGTGCTTCAACTCACCCTATGTGAGCCACCTTGGCACTTGTGCACCATCTGCCTGAATCACATTTGTATCACCATAGACAGCCTGTAACTTGGTAGCTACAAAGACGTCCCATGAGTTGGTACAGGTGTTTTGTAACAGCCAACTCACAGCATTAATGTTGTTAGCAAAGTATTTCTGAGTTGAATATATTCACTCGTGAAAGAAATTTTTTGGTTTACACTAGAGAAGGGGCAGTCCACTGCTCGAGAAGCATGTTAATGCACAGCCCAGGTTACTGATTTTGTAAGTATTTCTATTTTTCATTGGTCAAAGGAATGATTAGTGTAAAGCAACTTGCAGAGGCAACTAAATCATTCCACAAGTGAAAATCTTGATTATGATCAGCCATCAGTCCAGAATTGTAAGAATATGAGAGGTAGTGCCTAGTGAACTGGGCAACTTTAGATCTGTCATGGAGTCCGGTGAGGTTAATCAAACCTTCCTGCAGTTGAAATGCTTCCTTGGAGAAAAGATAATGTATTGCCCTGTCCAGCACAGCTGTGTAATGCAGCGCAAACACAAAAGGATGTGTTTATCCACATATCCTTGTTTGACAATGCTTGTCCCAAGAAAGAGGTCAGCTAAGGCTTGGTTGCCCTTTCCTCTGCCAGGCATTTCATTGTGGTGCTGTCCCTAAACCAACAGACTTTTGGACATTTGGACCTTTGCAAAAGGATACGAAGTCCAGGTCAGTTCACAGACCAAAGCCTCTCATCCAATCACAACATCCCACACAGAACTCAGGATTTAGTTCGCATCCATGCTGCTGTTCTTTTTTCAGTGGGAAGGAGCATTTTGATTGTTTCATGTTTGTCTTGCTCAGAGTGAGTGCCAGTGATTGTTCAGTTAGCTGCCACTGCAGACTTTGGTTCTATAGCTAATCAATGATGGTTTCTCTCTCAATTGTCCTGTAGGACTGTGTTCTTCCCCCAGTCTGAAGAAACTTTAGGTGTCTGGTCAAGCTCCTTCAGACAGGAGCTCTTAGCCCACCTGGTATCTTTCATTGGCAGCCCTATGCCATCCTGAAGGGTTGGGCATTTTGCTTGCAGTGCTGCCTTGGTCACTCACAGGCTGTGACAGAGCTGTGCATACTTCAGTGTTGGCAGAGTGAATTTCTCCAGTGAAGGCATCTTCAGAAGGATCTCGTGATGGATTTGGTCACAAGTCACTCACCCTTACTGCATCTGCTTAGCAGTGCACACAACATCCAGAGTCTGCAGCTGTACAGGTTCTGGACCAGCACACACAGCTGTCCCTTTATCAGTCACCACAGCACACGTCAGTCCCTTTTTCATCCGTCAAGTCCATGGAATCAGCCACCAGCCAGGATGACGCTGTGTATGCCCTTTCTCACTGGCTCCTAAGGAGGCAGCAGGGTAACGAGGGCCTTACAGCCAGCATACACACAGGGCAGGAAAGATGGCCACTGGCATTGGCACAGCAAGTAACTGGCTGTGCCACGTGGGAGCCCAGTTACCAGCATCCCTTCCCACAGAGAAGCCTGTTTGTGGCAGCCTGGGACTAACACTGCCCATGCCACCATGCCTGTTATGTTACCTCCCATCACACACAGTCTGCCCAGCATGTTCTTTATCTCAGCACATACTCCCAGGAAAAAACAGCATTTTTCTTTTGCACAAAATAGAATAAACTAATCTCTTGGTTTGTTTCAACACAGATATCCTTCCACAAAGCCTTCCTCTCCTCTGAAGAGCAGCCTACTGAGATTCTTGACAATACTCCTGACATGTCTCCTGCAGGAAAAGACTCTGCAGAAAAGGAGAAATGTCACTGCACAAGGGTCCATGCCATCATGTTGGCTTTGCAAAAAAGAACTGGGAGGCCTGGCAGACACCAAGCTGGCTGTGAGTCAGCAATGTGTCCTTGTGGCAAAGAAAGTCAACAGCACAAGGAGATGCCTTAGAAAAAGCACTGCCAGCAGGTGAAGAGAGGCTTTCCTGCCCCTCTACTCAACACTGGTGGGACCACAGATGGAATGCTCTACCTGGCTCTGGGCTTTCCATTACAAAAGAGATGGGGATGTACTGGATCAGGACCAGACAAGATGATTAAGTGATTAAAGTATCTGTCATGAGAGGAGAGACTGGGACTTGTTACCCTGGAGAGGAGAAGGTGCAGCGGGATCTTATCCATGTGCGTAACCTTCTTGATGGAAGGGTAAAAAGAAGATGGAGCTAGACTTTCCTCTGTGAACAGGCAAGAGAGAAGGGACACAACCTGAAATAGCAGAAATTACATTTAAACATAAGAAAATACATTTTCTTTTGGATAGGGAGGTAAATCCAGGTGGCCCAAAGAGGTCGTGGAGTCACCATCCTTGGAAATTTTCAAAACCCAGAAGGACATGATCCCAAGTAACCTGCTGTAGCTGACCCTGATTGAAAGGGAGAGCTTGGAATGAAAAATCAGCAGAGGCCACTTCCAGACTCAGCTGTTCTCTGCTTCCATATTATATCTAGAGGAGGATCTCAAGGGAAATGGAGAGAGCAGGGTTATTGCACATTAATGTGCAAATAAAGTACAGCAGTGTGGATGAGGCACTTGGAATTGGAGTGTATGGCACGTTTCACAGACAGGTATTGTTTCCATGCTGTAGAGAGAGAAATATTGCCTCATAGTGGCAGACCCTTGAATGTCTCTTTGTGCATTCTGGAGGGGTGCAAGTTGTACCACTAGATGCAGAAGTTTCAGATTTTGACTTGCTACAGTATCTTCTGGTACTGCACAGCAGTCTGTAAGAGAAAAAGCCTCTCAGTTCTTCAGAAAACCCATTTGGAAGGCTGTGACAAAAATGCCAGTCACAACAAGGACATTTTCAAGGTTTGTTTATTTATGTCTTTTTTAATGACAAACTTTTGGAGCACTTTAATATTGTTAAAAGCAAGCTACAGGCTTAGTACAGTATTTCTGAATTTGCACTTTTTACTACCTCCTGTCTTTTCTTTTTGGAAAGGAGAAGCTTTGTACTTGCCTCTGAGTCTCATGGCCCCTTTGCTTTCTTCCCATTCCTTCATTTTGACCATTATTGTTGTTCAAGAAACAACATTGGTCGCTGAGGCATATCTTTGGACTTAAGGCACTTTCCAGTTTAATAATCACAGGAAGGAAAGTTTTCAAATGTAACCCTTTTGAAATCTTCTTATTGTTTAAGTGTACAGGCTTTTAAATTTAACAGACTGGATCAAGTGCTTCTGGCTACAAGAGATGCAGAAAGTGATTAAACTGCTTATAGCAAGCCTTGAGATATTGAAATTTTGCATCTCTTGGAACAGTTTAGACCACTGCTTTAATTTCTAAAGAAAAAAATTGACATGTACGTGGTGAAATAGCTGTCTTTACCACTGAGAAACAACTGAGTATCTATCACAAACGTCCTGATGATATTCAAATAATATGGATGTCAGACAGGTAGCACCACCTTCTTTCCTCTACAGATCTGCTTTTATCATTCCACACTATATGTTAATGTGGAAATAGAATCATAGAATCGTAGAATGTGCTGAGTTGGAAGGGACCCATCAGGATCATGAAGTCCAACTTCTGGCCCTGCATATGACAGCACCAAGAATCACAGCATGTACCCAAAATCATTGTCCAAACACTTCTTGAACTCTGTCAGGCTGGTGCTAGGACCACTTCCCTGGGGAGCCTGTTCCAGCACCCTCTGGGTGAAAAGTCTTTTCCTAGTATCTAATTTAAGCCTGCCCTGACACAAATTCTTGATATTCCCTCAGGGCCTGTAGTGAGTCACCAGAGAGGAAATGAGTTCCTGGTCCTCTGCTTCCCCACCTGAGGAAGCAGTAGACTGCAATGAAGTCTCTCCCTCAATCTCCGCTTCTCCAGGCTGAACAAACCAGCTGCTCCTTCTCTATTGCTTCCCCCCAAGGCCCTTTACCATCCTCATGGCCCTCCTCTAGATGCTCCCCAATAGTTTAAAGTCTTTTTTGTATAGTGGCTCCCAAAACTGCCCCCAGCACTCGAGATGAGGCCAGCCCAGTGCAGAGAAGAATGAGACAATCCCCTCCCTTGCCTGGCTGGCCATGCTGTGCCTGATGTCCCCAGGACAGGGTTGGCCCTCCTGGCTGCCAGGGAACTGCTGACTCGTGTTCAGCTTGTCATGGACCATAGCCCTTTCTGTGGGGCTGCTCTCCAGCAACTTATTGCCCAGTCTATATGTACATTCAGGGTTTCCCTGTCCCTTATTATTGGAATAGCTGATATTAATGACAGAGTACCTCCTCTCAAAACTCTCAGTGGGGAAATGCTTTGCCTAAGAGTTGTCCATCTACTTATTCTTTCTTATGCCCTTTGAGTCATATGATTTTTCAGATGATTTCATCATCTCAAATGGCAGAGCTGCTGGAATAGTTTTTCCTTGAAATATTTATCCAACTAATAGTGCATCTTTAATACCCATTGGAATTGTATTGAAGAGTACATAAGAACAAGTTAATATTTCACTGGGCTATTTCATGGTAATCAGTACTACAGAGAGGAATCAAACTCTAGATGTGTGAATTCACTTCATAAATGGCTAGGAAACTTCATCTCTACATACTTTATTCATTCTAAAAACCGGAGGATTTTGTACTAAATCCCATTTTGCTTAAAACAGTTAGCAATGTAATAATATTTTAAGGGTTAGCCATCCAGAAAATTAAGAAAATTCACATTATTTCATGACAAGCATTTGTGACTTTCTTTTATTGTGTTAAGAAAGAAAAAATCAATTATATGCATCAAAATCAGTAATATATGATTAGAATGAAAACAGGTCATAATATTGTGCCAATAGATCCGTACTTGGAGATGCTAGTGGACACATTGGAAAAAAAGACAGAGAAAATTAGGATTCTCATGTATTTCTTGAAAACACGAGATGTAGTCTTGAACTACCATAGCAACAAAGAAGCCAAACTACATTCATGGAATAATAATGTTCTTGAGTTTTGAACAATTGAGAGCTTTCCAGGAACAAATTGAAGTTTACTTGCTAAGCAAGATCAACAAGACAGGAATTATTTTAAAAGCTGTGTTTTTTCACAAAACTCCCATGGAGAAATCAGATTCTTTAGCATCACTTACAGGATTTTTCACAAAAATCAAAATGTTCTCAAATTTGAAATTCAAATCTTGTTCTTTTAAACAAGAATTCAGACAACTCTTTTGCTTGGAAGTTCTGAGCCCTGGATCATCCAGATATCCATGTTTCAGGCTTTGAATCTGTACTCTGTGACAAGACATAACTGCACCTAGACTAAGTTAGATCTCCTTGAACATTCTGAAGCAGAAGGGAAACTCTCCATGACTTTGGAGAACCTCTGAAAAACATTCAGTATTACATGAGGTACTCATGGTGAGAGGACAGCTCTGGTCGTAGTGGATATGTGCACCATTTCCCAACAGATAAGTAAAAAAAAATAGATTTTACATAGGCACCAATTAATACCCTACACAGCAGAATCTTGTCCACAAGCATCTCCTCCAGACTGGGGATGTCAAAGGCAGTGTTTTGAGACCTTCATGGGTTTGTTAGCAGGATAGTAGCAGGGAATGGGATGAGCACAGCCCATGGCTTTCCACATAATGGAATACCAAGGACTTGGAGCCCTGCCTGCAACTACTTCAAGTGAAAATCTTTTGACCCCTTCCAGGCCTCTGTTCTCTGGACTTAGTCTTTGCTTGGCTCAATCAGCACTGAAACCAGTCTGAGAAGGGAAAGGAGCAAACACACTGCTGTTTCCTCACCTGCAGATGTGTCTTTGCTATGGAAGCTTCAGGAAAGGGCATGACTTAGAGTAGCCTTTCCACTTGCAGAAAATATTGAATATGATGAGATTATACTGTAATACTAGAGTGAAGGGGGTCTGTTTCTTAGGGGTAGGCAAGCATTACTTCCAGCCCTTTTCTCTTTAGGGATAACAATATCTACCAAAGAAGAGGATCAGGTTGCTTGGATTGTGTTTGATCAAGAAAAGGAATGGGTGGTCAGCCCTGAACTCTTCAAACTCAGAAGAATGTTGGATGTCTTCTGTGTCATCTGATGACCCATCCTCCTCAGTGCCCTCTTCAGTGACTTCCATGTATGCCTCGTGGATGGCCTCAGATACCCTCAGGCTCTCTGCTGAAGAGATGCCAGAGAGGTTGGCCGAGGGGCTGAACAGGTCGGTCATACCCAAGGATATTAAGACAGATGTGAGGTTATATTTCTCCTCAATCTTCATGCGTGGGAGGTACACTTTCACCCTCTTCTTTTCCATCACCTTGGGACTGGTCCACTCTGCAAGCTTTTCAAAGCTGATTTTGTTCTCAAGCTGCAAAGAGAGGCTGGGAATGAAATGCCTGGGTTGCAAATCCAACTTCTTCCTACCATTCATTTCTGTCAAGGTTATCATAAAAGTAAAACCCCAACCAGAATGGCTCCTGAAGCTCACCCTATTGGCCTCCTTCTGGTATTTTAATAATTTCCTCTCCAGTACTGCCCGTGTCACTCTCCTTTTATTCAGTTCTTTACCAACTTGACACATCCCCCACTTTGTCCAGGTAATCTTGTGTCTCATGAGGCACAACCCAACAGTTTCACAGCCTAGCAAAGTAGTCAGCTTGTGAAAGATCGCAAAAACAAGGCCATGAAAATTTACCTACAGTTGGTAGCACCTAACAAATGCAAACTCTTCTACATCTGTAATAACACTACTTTATAATTACAAAATATTACTGAAATTGGAGTAATTGTTCATATATTTTAGACTGTGTTGATTTTTTGTCCTTTCTTGAGTAGAAATGGGTAATTTCGTAACACTGCCCATATATACACCTTCTTCTGCAGGTCAGCAGCAGCACTAAATTGCTTTATCTTCATTTTATAAAACTGAGCTCAGGACTCTACTAAGAAGCTCTGCCTGAGCACCTGGACAGGTTTTGTGCTCCCCTGCCTGCTCAGCACATCTGTGGGGTGGGCAGCTGGGGTGTCAATGGGCAGCAAAAGATCTGACAGCAGCCAAGCCCCTCTGAAGTCGTAACTCTTCTGCTTGCCCTGCCAGGGCCATACCTGTGCCAGGCCAGAGATGTCATCAGGCAGCAGCACCAACAGGCTCAGCTCTCCGCTGGCGTACGGAAGCTCCAGGATCTTAATTTTCTCTTCAGCCACTCTTGCCACTTTGAAGGTGCTGTTCTGACGCATCATTTGCACGGGTCTGCTCTCTTCCTGCAAAAACAAAAATATGACATGATGTGATGTGGGAGCAATCTTTTTCTTTGGTCAGATAAATGTACAAGGCCTTTGAAAGGACATGACTCAATCTACAATCATGCTGCCTTTGGAGAAGAGATCTGTCTCCATTTTTGCCTCATCTGCTGGTTTGCTCTGTCAGACACAGCTGCTGTAAATCTGACAGTGAGGCACCCAGGTAAATCACCCAGACAATGACAACAGAACTGTAAATACAACAAATACACATCTGGCCAGAAACTGTGTCTGTGCCCCCCACCTCTGTCACGTTGAAGGGCACTTCCTGAGTGTGTTCTTCTTTAAACGCAGACCTCCATAACCCTTTGAAGTAAATGGCATTCACAAGCACCAGCGCAGTCTGAGGATTAACAGAGCTTGGTTCAAGGAAATCCTGGATCTGTCCTTTAAGGAAGAAGTAGGGCACAGATTGGTAAGTTTCACAGCAGTAGTCCTGCATTTCAGAAGTCAATCAATGTACTGCTCCTTCACTTGACTTTTCCTTCTCCAAAAGTCTGCACATTGAATTAAGGTTCATGAGGATGATTTAATAATACACTGAAAGACTGGCATGTGGCCAGACATTTCTGCAAGAAGACAGGTAGGTTCAAGAGTGTTATAGATTCCCAGGAACATTTCTAACCAGTGCTTGGAAAAAATAAATATTTATACAGAAAAGAAGGAAAGGGAGAGGGAAGAACCAACACAGATTTTCTCTTTCTCAATGTGTTTGTTTCTCACAATTCATTCTAGGTTTTTTCCTCCCATCTCAACATAATAAATGCTCACAAGGTGCTGATTCATTTATTTCCCACCATCAGTGGATCATTAGTGTGCATTACTTTCTCCCCTGGAAGCTCAATTCTTACTTATCCAGCACATCCTTGTAAAAATACACCAATATTCTTGAGAAGCTGGGACTAACCTTGCGTGGGTTAATCTCTCCAGATAAAAAAAGTGTGCATATAAAATGTGCATATTAATTGTGCATATCGTGGCACCTCTGCCTTTGCCAGATGTATTTAAAACACTCTTTCACTGCCACACAGGTGCAATAGAGTCATCCCTTTCCACAGAAAATATCCACTAATGGGGACAGGAGGAGGAAATTTCTCCTCTAATGTTTAGTCTTTTCAGAAATTGCTAAAATACAGTTGTCAGAGAGAATTATATTTCATAACCTTGTCTGACTAACCATTTGTCTGATTTTTCACCCAGGAATTAATGCGCTGTCTGGCTTGATTTGATGCTGTTTTGAAGTTGACCATTTCTAGACCAGATCTGTAGAGTTTCTTCACACATTTTAAGTAGATCTGTAAAGACACCAATTAATTATAGCCAGTGAACTAGTAATTTTTTAAAAACAATATGGAAGTGAAATAAAAGATGGATAATAAGATTTTTATAGTGCTGTCATGATTAAGGTGTTCTCATTGCTTACTTCCTGAAAGAATTTGCTAAAACTGGACCAGAAAAATTATTTTGTTTTATGACAGTTTCAGATCTGACATCTTTACTATGTGACCAGTTAAGAGTATATATTAAAAATGTTTAAGACTTTCTGGAAGAAAGCCTGATCCAAACCCCCTGTTTTCAGGTTCATTTTAGACTGTTTTATCATCTTAAAGTCCCCTTCTTTTTTTCAAAGAAGTTTTCCTTATTTTTAAAGACAAGGAGTTCCTTTGATTTAGAATATTTGTATTTTTTGTTTTGAAAACATCAAAGAAAGATTTTGACACTTTCAAAATTTGTTTTTGAGGTGAGTTTTCAAGTGAAGAAATATGCCAAAGTCAAATTATTTTCTGAAAAAAAACCCAAAAAACAATTAAAATTAAATGCTTTGGGGGAGCAAGTGGGGTGCAAGGAGTTACATTACCAAGAGTTTTGTTTATTACGCCATTTTTTAATAGGGCCATATTTTTGCCTCAAATTGCTTTCCATTTAGATTGTTGACAGGGACATGGCAAAGCAAAAAGCCATGTAAATCCACACCAGTAGGGGCTATTGGATTAACTGGTCACCTACTCTGGCCAGTCCTCCTGGATTACAGAATTTCACAGGGTTTAGCAAGCGGTCACTTACCGGTAGGATCTGACTTGTCTTTTCAGCATAGAGTCTGTTGGCAATGTGCAGTGAATAATTGGCTTCTGGTGCAGTGATATCAGAAAGAATCTCTTTAAACAGTAGGTGGATATTCACAGACTTGCCACACTGAGTTGTTGGTAAGAGGACAGAAAAGTAAAGCTGTTAGGTTACTTTATGAGAAAGAGGATTTTTTGTAAGGTACAAATAATGTGGGAAAACACACAGTGTTTGAACACTCACAAATGAACATGTAATAGAGTCTAAGAGATCTATGGGAGGGATGTTCAGTATAAGCAGCTAATGAGGTATAATTCATTCACAGCCTATGATGCCACTCATTCTAGAGGTTAATTACTGAAATTGGTGACTTGTCATAGGTACAAAGCCTCAAATTCCCAGGTGATGCTTGCATTTTTATGGCAATTTTTTGCAGAAGCTGCAGATGGAAGAAGAGAGCTAGATGGCAAGGGAGTCAGGAAGCATTTTGTAATACAGCGAAAAAATGGATCACCTGTCTCAAGTCCCAAGAGTGGTGACACAGGCTAAAAGCATGTAAGAAAACTGCACAATGATAAACAGTAGGTGGGGCTTTATTTTTTGAGAATAATTGTGTTGAACAGCTTCTTTCTAAATGCTTCATGAGACCCTAAATGCTCTAGCTTTAGATACTACCTTTGTAAAAAAAAAAAAGTCTCATCTTTTTTTAAGTTCTACCTTGTGTTTTGGATCCGAGTGAACGGGGACAGACCAGGCTCCATGGCTTTTGTTATCTTTACAGAGGCAGCAGACTAACATGGACAGAGGCATACAGGTGGTATCAATGTACTGGGACCCCTCATGGTTCTGTAGGGGTAGCAGTGGGAATTGGAGGCTGGAAAAGCCCCTCTAGCTTTATAAGAGTGTGGTTACTTTCCATCCTTTGAGGGTTCTGGGCTCTTTTCTACTGAAGCATCTTCCTGACCCACTTTGGAGTGTCAGCTGCAAGTCTGCCTACTGTACCCCAGCTTCAGGTACTGAGACCTTTTCCAGTGCTGTACCCCAGCAGCACTTGCAGGTGTGGAGTTCATCTACACCAAAGTGTATCCTGGTGCCCAAAGCACCCTGTCCTGTCCTGCCACTTGCAATATGTGCAGCGTGTCTTCTTTTTCTGGTGGTGTTTTGGGGGATTTTTTTGTTCATTTGTTTTTGTTGGTGGTTGTTTGCTTGGCATTTGTTTTGTTGCTGTTGTTCTTTGGGTTTTGGTGGTTTGTTGTATTTTTTTGTAACTTACATCTCTTAAATTAAGAGAATTAGCAAAGGTTTGGCAAGGTGTTGAAACTACTAAAAGCACAATCAGAACAGTCTATTCTCAGGAAAAGGATGTGAAAGAGAAATCAATGTACCTTAGATTTCTGTACCTTGGTCTGGATACTTCCAAGTCCTGCAATTTTGTCAAAGTGAAGAACCTGCAATTGAAAGTAGAAATTAGGTATGTGAAGTCCACTGACAGTCACTGATGTTTGTGCTAAATCTGTAGGTTTTCACTAAACAAGTCTGATTAGCACATAGATGAAGTGAGAAATTTCATGTGAGCTTTAAACCAGGCACCACAGAGAAAATTTGTGATTGTGATCTTCAGCTTAGATCACTTCTTTTCCAGTTAATAGCATTGTCCATAAATCAGCTACAGCCTTACAGCATTGTATTTATAACAATGACTCTTGTTTTCCAAACGTTTCATCTTTTGTTTGACTCAAATTGCTCTTTCTACCTGGAAGGAATCAGGTCTCTGAGATAATATAAGCTGAAGCAATAGACCTTCCTTAACCATCCTCCAAAACTTCTCTTTCTTAATGAAAACCATAGGCTGTTCTTGCCCTTCATGGGGAAATGCAGTAAGTGAAAAGTAGCTCCAGAGTTTGGAAAGCCATTCTTTTGCTAGGCAGGTTTGGAAGATATAAATGGATCTGCTGCCTCTTTGAATGAGATCAAAGAGAATTTGTACCCATTTATGTAACTTACCTTCTCCATCTGATACTCAGTGTTATTTCTTGCTCCCAGATAGACCATGGCCAAGGCTGCAATCATGCTCAGGGGGCAGTAAAAGATGTTGTCATTGGGATGGTGAAATTTCACCTCTTTGAATACATCAAAACAAAATTCTGCATTTGCTGCACTGATGGAGCCCATTGTGAAATCAGCGTTACCTAAAGCAAACAGAAATATGACTTTATGATCACTATGTGTAGTGCTTGTTTAAAAAGTGTTGCCAAGAGCCCAGAAACTGCCAGTTCATTGCTGGTTTTGTGATGCTGAACGAGTGAATGATGTGAAGCCGACAAATTCTGTGATCATTAGAAATATTGTAACTCCTGATCCATTTACATACGAACGCGTGTTTTCTTTCAACAAGATACCATCAGCAAGATAGTACCTTGTACTTGCCTTTCAGGAAATAGAAACTTTCATCCACCCTTCAATATGATAAATATAACATTGAATGATTGAGTTTCCCTATGGCCATCCAGAGGGCTCTGAAGGGTGTTTGAGGCAACGCAAACTTAATATTTAATTTCTTCTGTGGCTGCTCTCGATCTTTAAATCAAATGTAGTCAACTCACTACACTCTGTGTACTTCTTACTGTTGCTTAGTACAACCAGCCACAAATTTGGAGGTTGCTTTTCTGTAATTTAGAGCAATAATAGGACTAAGTTGTTCTGTAAGACAGCTGCTTAGATGCTGACATATAAATTTAGGGTTTTCCCTGTGGGTCTTTTTCAGACATTTAATCTCTGCTGATGCTTTTTAGGACAATCATGCATATCTATATCTATATCTATATCTATATAATATATGGGTTTTGTTAGGGAGTGAGATTGAGGAAAGAGAAATGCCTTCATTCCCAATTATTAAAATTATAAAAGGAGATGTGACAACAGGCTTTAAATTGAAAAGAACTATTTCTACTCAATGCTTTGGTGCACAAGCCACATATTTTGCACACCTATATACCAAACAGTATAAGATATCTTGAGAAGGCAAGGCAAAATTACTGTATATACTATCTTTTTACATACCTGTTTTATACTTACCTTAAAGTTCTTAAATATAATTTCTTTTCCATCTTAAAGAATACAAATTAGAGATTACATTTTCTTGGAGAAATACTTACCCCACAAACTTCAAAGAGGCATGTAATAATCCAGCTTGCCAGCTGAAGCTAAACAGCTCCCTGAGCTGTTGGTGATATATATTGCACGATTTGAGACACTCCCACTGTTGCCTTCAAGGAGTCATCCTTTCAGTCATTGCCTTTTGCCACGACCTCTTGATTCATTGCACCTTGAAACATTGAGCAGACCAATGTTAAGCTGGTGTTCTATCTGCAGCAAGTCAACCTTTATTTATTGAAGTCAAACCTGATTTAAAAATCAATTATTTAAGCTTTTGCTGTAACCTTCTCTTCTCCTCAGCAGAGAGGCACTGTCAGTGCCAAAAGCACTCTAACACAGTACTCCCACCAATCGTGAAGGGAAAGGTGGATGCTGGGCTAACTGCTGAAGGTCTGGCAGATATGCAACAACTCACTACAACATCTGTGCAGTGGAACAGAGGGCAGTTCCTCAAGAATGGTGGCCATCTGACCTTGCCAAAATAATGTAATTCCAAGCAAAGCCAGCCGAAGGATGGTCATTCTAGTGAGAGGGATTTGAAATGGATTTTTCCATGTTGGAACAAATTCAAAACTTTCTGTTTAGTTTTCAAGGCTGAAAGGTGTTTTGGCCTGACAAAATACAGAAACATATTCCTGGAGTGCAGAGATTGGTGTGATGTATGGCTTGTACTTGTTAAAAGCACAGCCACGTCCATTTCTCTGCTTAGGAGAGCCTACAGTATTTTACCTGAGGCCAAACTACGAGGGTCTACAGCACAGATGTGCAGGGGGAGAGGAGAAGGACTCTGAGGAGAAAGCATATTTTACTAAAACCTCATTTTGCTGGAAACATTTAGAGCAACAATGTTGAGATGACTTCGAGGCTTGAAGATGGGCATGGAAGAGGAAATGATTTGAGGAATGGTCAGGAATTACATATTTCCTGGGCTGTCAGCCTGGCCCCAGAGTATTCAGGTACTCAGAAATTTATTTAAACCAGCCAGTGGTATTTAAAGAATGACTAAGAGTCAGCTTTTAATTTTCATTCTGTGCAGGTCATGGCAGCAAGGGCCATGGTACTTGCACAGGCCATTCCCATAGATCTTCCATACCTTGTAACTATGGCAGGTGAATAAACTACAGAATCTGTCTGCAGGAACATTCATGGTCTGTTAGACAACCATAATGCACAATATAAAATATAATTCAATTGCAAAAAGCTATTAGTCTTTATTAAATAATAGACTTGATGAGCAATAAAGAAACAAATCTGGCATCTACAAAGGCCATAGGGGTGGATAATAGAAATCCAAATTTGTACCTATTAAGTCACAGAGCATACAGCAGTAGGTGCACCCTCTGTGATAAGGAAGGGGAGCTACTTTACCCCTTTTTACTTTACTTTACAGTGTTGTGTGCCTTGCTGAAATGCAGGGATGTATGTGCAGAGCCTGATAATTGGAGTGGTTTTTAGTTTCACAATTCACAATGAGGGTATCATAGCAGCAAAGAGGATGGGAAAATCTGAAGATAAGAAGGAGCTTTCCTCTGATGCTGGCATAAACAAGGAGACCAAGGAGCTGGGAAAGCAGCTCTTTCCAACATTTCTCTGTTCTTATTTTCACATGTAATTTCTTCTGGTTGCTCAGGAGCTATTGGGCAGTGTTTGGGAGTACTGTTTGCTTGTGCTTTGGATGGCCTGTCCATCTGCACCACACAGACTGCGCACTTTACTGTGCCTGAGTGCCTTTCTTACTGGGACCATAAGGAACCAGGGCTTCCTACTATAAAACCTACTACCAGTTATATTTTGGGGAAAATAAACATTAGTCTTCTTCATAGGGGTGAGGGGGAAGAGGAGGGAGAGGCTAGAGTGTGACTCAAAGCTGCCCTCTTTGGCTTTTTCAGGGACAGTCCAAAAATCTTCTTTTGGCCTTCTTGCCTATGCATTGCAAAGCTTTTGAAGATATAATAAAGATTATGTTATACATAGGTACTAAGAAACTGTTTAAAGGAAAGCACAGTTTCAGAGAAAACTGAGGAGAACTGCAACCATCAGAGGGAATAGAGTTCAGTGGAAATGTGAATACGTAAAGAGTTACTCCGTAATCAGACTGTGGAAAGACACAAACCTTTCTATTGTGGGACAAATGTGTGTTGCCTTTCCGTGGATCCTCATGCAAATACTATTTGACATCTTTTGCTTTGCTTTTTGCCAGTCTACACATTTGTAGGCTGTCATGTGTGCTGGCGTGGTTCAACACGTGGCATCAGTGTGTCCCTGGCGAGGAGGCAGGGAATGCCCTTCAGGGGTGTGTCTGCTCCAGGCACCATTCGGAGTTTCCAACTGTTCTCTGCTCTGCAAGCTCCACTGCTTGGCATCGAACTTTTACAAACTGCAGTTTCCCACAGGAGAAGCATTTGCTGCCAGAGTGGAGGGCTTACCTTCTATTTTTTAAGTAAACATCCCTGATTTTGTGGGAGCACTGCCCTCCACAGCCAGAGCTGCTGCCACTACACTAGCAGCAGGAGGCTACTTTGCAGCTTTTGGTGCTTTTTACCACATTTTTTTCATGTCTTGTAGATTAAAATGGCAATAAGGACAAATGATTACATAAGGAGAAGAGAGGGGTTTTTTTAGTATAATTTATACTGTATTTTGTTGCTGATTCTGAATTATCTAGATATCTCAGAAGAAAGTTGGTTTTTTTAAATTATAATACAAAATTAATTCTGCTCTAGTAAACTGAGTGACATCCTTGTTTCAGCCACACCTTCTCCTTTGCTCACACAGAATTCCCATTGTGAGACTTGTGCTTTTTGGGATAATATGTTAAAGCACTTGCCTTTATCACATTAATTCTTTTTCTTTTATATTTTATCTGAAAATATATAGGCCATATTGTGCAAGCTAATGAATTCTAATACTGTTTATTTCACTCTTTTTTTCCTTTTAACCTAAGTAATTTTGATTGGAGAAAAGCCAGATATACACAAAATTCCAATGGCCATTGTTGAAAAATATGTATAGCTGTATTTTATTTATCTTTTATTTATCAAAGAGCTAACAGCCTGTGTTTTGTGCTCCCTTACCAGCTAATTGGTATGAAAAACTGTGTCTCTACAGGTAATTTTACTATTTCAAGCTGTATTTCATACTGCAATTGCAGCCATATGAGTTATCTCCAGACTATAATGGGTCTGCTTTATTTAGCAGTTCAATTTGTGTTGAGTACTGTAATTTACTGTCATTTTTCCTGCATATCTCAGCATTTGGAAGAGCCCTTTGAATCATCAGTTCTATAATGGCACCAGTATGCTCACAGTGTTTACCTTCTTCCCATCAGTGAGTAACGGGGAAAGGAGAAGTGAGTCATCAAAGAGTGGAATATTTTTCCCCATAAAAGCAAGTATTCTTCATGTATCTGTGGATTTTGGACGTTACCTACTGCCAGACTGGGCAGGCTGCTCCCTTCTTGTGACCCTGTGCTATTCCTTCCCACCACCTATGCCACTACATCAAGGAGGTGGTTTAGGGAATTAGATCATAAAGAAGAAAATTAGCATTACCAGAAATTTCCCTCTTGATTTGCTTCCCAGAGAACTGCTCATCCCCAAGTCAGGCAACTAATAGTGGTCACATAAAAGAGAGAGCTGGTTCAGAGTTTATATACCCTAATGTTGAATTGTCCCGTGCCTAAACTCAGCATGGTGAATATTTAAAAGTGGAAGGTAGAGTTCAGTGTCATTTACATTTTTGGAAAGGATTACCATTATTTTTACTTGCTATATTAGACTATTCCTCTGTTCATTTAATTCAGATGACTACTACCTTTAATATTTAGCTTGCAGTAGGTTTATCATGATAAATAGTAATAATAATAAAAAATAAATGAAGACTACCCATCTAAAAACTATCACTATAGATTTTTAAATTTTTTTATGTTAATGATGAATAAAATAACTGGAACAAGAAACTCATGCAACTTGAGGCCCAAGCAGAGCTGGCTCTTAGAAGTGAGAATGGCTGAGCACTACTCAAAGTTTAATGTGGGAATGATGCGTCTCATTCCCAGCCATCACAGAGCAGGCCTTGTCAGAAAATTGTTCCATTATTCTGAAACCCTGTTTTTGTTATGTGGAAGTTTAGGAGGAAGTTGGGGAACTTGGTCACACATACAGGGTTTTTCACAGAAAAAAATAATGGGTCTGCCCTTCTTGAGAACATTCAAAATTACACCAGAAAATCTTCTGTCTTTTCTTCTCTCTGATAATAAACCCTGAGAGCTCCAATCAATATTTAATAGGAGGCCCAGGGGAATATTTTGCTGCTCCCCTATAAAGTGGTACTTTCCTTGAGACCTTAGGTAGGTAAGGCTAAAAGAGACCAAGTACCTGAGGTTATGCTTTTAATTTAGATCCCTATCCTCCTGTCTACTTCATGTGAGAGAATGTATCACCTATCTTCAGGGCACTAAAGTCATGGGTTTATTGGATCCATACTGCAGTAGGAAAGGCTCAAAGTTAAATTTTCTTTGCAGATGTCTCTAGAGGACTACAGCTTTTTGGCAAATACCTCATAGTGTATTTTAAGGTAGACGTCATTTTCATGAGGCCTCCA
Source organism: Promerops cafer (assembly GCA_013398275.1). Taxonomy (NCBI): domain Eukaryota; kingdom Metazoa; phylum Chordata; class Aves; order Passeriformes; family Nectariniidae; genus Promerops; species Promerops cafer. The sequence continues at coordinate 94,847 of VZSE01013397.1, forward strand.
AAAAGTAAAATATGCCTAAGATTCGTGGGGTTTGGAGTTTTATCTTTAATTTGGGTCTTCTCAGAGAGTCTTTTTATTTACAGAAATCTAGACTTTGGTATAAAGTCTAGAGAAATGTCTTTTGTTTTATCTTTTATCCTTATTGCTTGCCAGCTGGGACGCAACTGGGGAGAAAGATCTAAGTACCAATATAACCTCCACTTAAGGAGAGGAGTATCTTCCAAAGAAGAGAATGGTGTTGGTTTGGTTGTGTCTGATGAAGAAGAGGAATGGACGGTCAGCTTTGAACTCAGAAGTTACTGGGCAACACAGAGGCATTGCAAGAAGCCCCATGGAACAACCTGCTTCAGTGCCCTCTTCATTGACTTCCACAATTGTCTTCTGGATGGCCTTGGACACAACCAAGCCATCTTTCATAGAGATTCCTGACAAATCAGCTTTTCCCCAGTCAAAAACATTCATTACTCCCATCTCCTGGAGAGTGCTGTTGAGAACATAACTTTCCTCCATCTTGAACTGGGGCAGGTAGACCTTCACTCTCAGTGGTTGCATCGTAGCCGAGCTGGTCCATTCTGTGAGTTTTTCGTAGGTGAGGGCACATTCAAGCTGTAAAGTGGTATTGGGAGTAATGATTGGCACCATAACGAATGCAAGGAAAGGAAGTTCAGTGTTTCCCACTTGTCTTCTGACCACGCTGGAGCAATGCTAAAGTATTGCTCTGTATTTTACAAGAGAGAAAATGAAGTGTTACCTGTTCTAGGCCAGTAAAGTCCTCACAGTCATCTTCAGGAAGAAGAACTAACATGCTCAGTTCATTATTGAAGTATTGGAGCTCTATGACTTTTGTTTTCGGTTCCTCTATGATGGCCATGTTAAAATATCCTTCTTGAAACATCATTTGCACTTTCCTTCTCTCATTCTGGAACACATGAAACATATTAAATAGAAAATACATAAATTATCACCCTGGTTTTAATTGGTTTCAGTACTGAGGTTAGAGTTCAGCTCAAAAGTACTATTTAAACTGGTCATGGGTTTAATGTACTTGTAGCATTGATATGTTCCTCTCAACTGTAGTCCCAATGAAGTTATCCATTTTAGAAGCATAAAAACTACATTTCTCTTTCTAATGGTACCAAATTAGTTTACTCACAACTTCCTCATTACATCTGTCTTTTCTCTGGTGTGTCAGATGAGGAAACTGATACATCTTATGCAACCGTAAATTAAATTCTTCATGAATAATGTATACATTCCGTTGAGACAATTTGTCTGTAGTACATTTTTTTCCCGAAAGCACACAGTGTTCTGTTCATAAATAGTAGCAGAGAAACAGAATCCTCAGTTTCAGTCTCAAGAGCAGACTATTTTTGAAACCCTCAATTGCAAAATCCCCAACAAAGCTAGTGCATGTGCTCAGTGGATTTGGTCCAACAAAGATCTCAGCTGCACAAGCACCACTTCTGATGTGAATTGGTACAAACATGTACATATTTGGTTAGGAAAACAGAGAGAAATACAGCCTTCTATTGTTCTCACTTAAGACCAGTGTCTTGTCTTGGGATAACAGAGAGGAGAAAAGCCCCTATCTGTTATTATAGGAGACAGACATCTGACCTCCATCCCCCAGCTGCTTCAGTTCCTGCCCATACTGTACCTTGTTCAGGTGGAAATACGCTTCCTTAGTGTCTTCCTTCTTAAATTCTACTTCCCACTTTCCTTTAAAATATATAGCATTGACCAGGACAAGTACAGTAGAGGGGTCAATAAAACCAGCAGCAAATAGGTCTTTGATTTTACCTTTAAAAATAACGAATTAAGAAGAATTATTACTTTGTTCTGGCAATCAGCTGGCTTTGACTATTAATAGTCATTTCTTTTAAATTGACAAGTGGTATAATGCTGTCAGACAAATGACAAATATTCATGTACAGCTTTGGAACCAAGGAACTCAAGGCATTTTTGTTCCACTTACTACATTTATTTCCTGTTGAAAAGAAAAAATTACTGCAGATGTTTTATATATAAAAATCTTGCTATCTTTGGGCAAAAAGTAGTGATATTCGTAAGTAGTTCAATTGCAAACCAAAAAACCTGCACATTTTTTTCTTTACCTTTTGTCTCATTTTCAACCCAGAAGTTAATTTTGTCTCTGACTTCTTCTTCAGTGTATTTAAAATTTACTGGTTCCAGTTCTGCTCGATAGAATTTCTTTGTGGAATCCAAGTATTGCTGGAAAGTACAAATTGCAGAAGTTTATTGCAATGTGATGATTTTTCTAAGATAGATAATTTCATGGCTTCAGGATAGCTCCACGTAATAGATCAGCAAGAAAGAAATTAGTGGAAAAGGCATATGTCCCTTTGCACTTTATGATGGAAAATATTCCGCTGAGCTCCTCACCCCTAGGAGCAAGGATCAACACACTCCTGTTACAAGGGACACCACGGTGGCTTACCTGGAAGAATGGATAAGTAATTTCTCCAAAGAGCCTGTTGGCAATGGTGAGACAACAGCCTGGTCCAGGTTCACTGACTTCAGCCAAGAGAGCCTGGAACTGGGAATGGACTCCTTCATCTTCTTCACACTTCAAACAGGAAAACAGATGTTTCGTGGTAGGCTTGAGCTTTCCTATGCAAAGTTGGACCTGAGGGTGAATGGCAGCCTCCCTCTGCATGAGAAACCCTACTCCACCCAGCTGATACAGGCACTGGAATAAATGCACCAGGACACCACCTGCTATTCCCCCTGTGCCACATGTACAGAATGACAAACCAGTTCCCCTTCAGGGAAGGGGACCAGTTCACCTCCAAAACATGCCATATCCCACAGTGGTGTCTCTGTGCACACTAAGCAAAAGGCTTAGAGACTGGGAGAAGCAAGCTCCAAGGTGCCTTTGGCATGCTCTGTATTCAAACCTTTGCAGGTGGCAATTGAAGCACTTACCACATTTTAGACTGGCACTGCTGTTTTGGTTAGAAACCCGTAATGAGAAGGCTCAGCTGTTGAAATGTGTGATATCACAAGGCCCCTTAAATAACTAATAAAGGAACAGTAATAAGCAGGTCAGCAAATCTAGATGGAGAGGCTGATCAGCCCTGCTGTGCTTTCTGATTGAGTGATTGCCTTCAAGGACAAAGGCTGACAAACAGGCTCCTCTTGATTCAGCTCAGAGGTGCAATTGTTTCTTACCTCCTCAGAAGGGTATCTGTTTTCCTGTCTCGTACTACTCAAAACTTCTCTGAAATGAAAGACCTGCAATGTAAATATTGGGTGAATACAGATGAGTGAAGGTACTTCAAAGCTAAAGCAGTGTTGCAAGACTATCCCAAAACTCAGCCAGACACAGGCCCTGCAGAAAGGCCCCTTTGCTATAAAATCCTTGCAAGTGAACAAGTAGTTTTAGGAGATCATGAGTGCATGAAATCTTTGAAATCTTTGAAATGAGAAAGGAGGCTTTGGGTGTCCAGAGAAGGCAAAAGAACACATTAAAGGTAAGGAACTCTTCTGAGCTCTGAGAGTGCAGGGATACCTCCAAAACACTTTCTTTAGCACTGATGTATTCATTGAAGAGTCAATTTGATAATTATGTTTAGTCTCAAGAAGTTTCGTATTAAGAAGAGCATAATGTATTTTTAAAGGGGCTCTCTGTGTGAATCAGCCCTTTGGATGTTTAGGAACTGTATCAGATGGTTCAATCAGCCTCTTGGCTCATATCTTGCCACTGTTCCCTTTTCAGAGCAAAGACCTACCTTCTCAATCTGCTCGAGTGTGCTGCCCCTGGCTCCGAGGACAACCATTCCAAATGCAGCTGATAGGCTTAGTGGGGAGAAGAAGATGTTTTCATTTCTTTTTCTTTTGTTCAGCTCTCTGAAAAAGTCAAGACAGAACCTGGCATTGGCCGCACTGAGAGAGCACATTGTGTCACTGTGATCACCTGAAACAAGGTAAAAATAATTTAGGCTTCTCATCCTTGCACCTGCTAAGTTTAGATGCCCTGGTAAGGTTTTTTGCAATAGCTTGGCTGAATTATTCAGTACTTCATGGAAGTTCCCTGTTCATTTCATTTGGGATTTCAAAGTGAATCTGAAAACCAGCACCCTGAATAGCAGAAGAAACACATTTGCAGAAACAGTATTCTGAGCTGAGCTGCTTCTCCAGCTCATGCAATAGCTATGGCTTTGCCACTTAGCCCTAACTTTGTCCTAACCAAACTTCCAGCTCAGCTTATATCCTGATCTTTCTGCCTTGAGTCCTCCAGGCATAGCACTTATTAATTACACCCTCAATCATATCTTATTCCTCGTTTCTCTCTAAAAACTTTGTATGTATTACTCAGCTGTGCCTCACATACATGTCCTTCTAAGGCTGGTTGCTCAACAAATGTTTGACAGAAAATGGAACTACAGACGGGCTCACTTAGTTAGATTTTGAGCAGAAACACACTGTGCATTAGTAGAAAATTCCAGACTTTTTTTTATCTGAAGTTTAAACTCTTTTTCCTGCAGCTTAAACTCTTTTTCCCAGATAACCTTCAGTTACAATCACAATTATTACAAGCAGATCATCTTGAATGTTCTGCAAAACTCTTCATATCTTAGACCTAGAACAGAGTTCCTTTCTCATTGAAGACTTTTCCCAGTGTCTGCATGCAGTAAAGTGTTGTTGAAGCATCTGATCATAAGTCCAGTATTTTAGAAGTTCCACTATTCTAAGTCACATTTGGTTTGATTCTTACTGAGTCTGAATAATTTCTTCCACACATGTAGTAAGCATATTTACACAAGAATAATTAAATTATCTATATAAACATTTGAAAGATAGAGCATTATAGAAAGACTATGCTCTTATAAATTACCAGTCTGGGTCATACAGAAGAAGTGGCAAATGGTTTCAATCTTCAGAAGCACACTTAGAAAGTAGAAGTTTAGAAGTACCATTGTACAAGTTAAGCACAGATTCATTACACAGCCCATACATTTTAATGTAATCCAAAACATTGCACAGCAACTTGGAAATATTGTGGCTTCCTCAAAATAAGTCATATGCCATATATATGTGCAAAGGAGGTACGTATGTTACCAATGGACATATTGATCCTTAGATCCTAGTTCTGTCATTTAGAATTAAAGATCATGGAGATATTTACCTTCTCCTCGGTACTGACGGTGTCAACTCGACAGTCAAGCTTCTTGATGGAGCTTCTGGAGCAATGGGATATAAAACCATTGCCACTCCCAGTGGCAATAATATATCAGCATAAATTTCACTCACGATGAATCACATTCCTGTCTGTTGCAACCAGTTAGTATAATTAGGGGATCTGTTGTGGAATCTTGAATTTTTCCATATCCCTAGGAGTTCAGAAAGAAATCACAATTTTAAATGCATACTAAGATGTAAAAAATATCTAAGTAGTTATAAAAAAAGAAAGCAAATTCCTAGAGATAAAGGCGATTTCAGAGGAGTTTTTCACCTGTAAAAAATAAATTATGAGAATTTTGGCGTGTTTTGACATCAGTTTTTGTAGTAGAAACAATTACACTGCTAAAACCAGCCCACTGATTTAGTCCTGGGCTAAACTACATCCTAAGCTTAGCCCAGAACTTCCCATTACTCCTCATTTTTGTCAGTGTCTCTGAGGACAAAGATCTTGTCTTATATTGCTTCAGCAAGGCATAGGCAGCAGGGGCAGAACAACCTACTCATAAGAAGTAGTATTTCTGGTGTTAATTTCCTGAGAAATGATCTTTCTTCACATTCAGGTTGATAGGGTGTGTGAGTGGGCAAGTATTTGTATGAGTGTATGCAAGCACTAACAACACTGTTTTGTAACAAGTACTTAGTTATCACTACTAAGATATATTTACACATCAATCCAACCAGATACTAGGCTTCTCTGATATTTAGAAAACTCTGAAGGCAGTTTCCTATCAGTCATAAAGTACTCATGGGTTTAATTCTCTTTCAGTTTGAATTTTCCCATAGCTATTTCTTGGGAGGAAGTAGAAATTTAAAACACACTGTTCATTCAAGCCCTGAGAACAAGAGAGTCAGACCTGCACAGATTTTGCCTGAAGCAACGAAAGCTGAGGAGTCTGGTTTAACTTGCTTAACACTGGGGCAAGAAAATTTCCCAGAGAAGCAGCTGGCTTGCTCTCCTGGTTTCTGGCTGCTCTCCACAGAGTCACCTAAAAACCCACCTGCTGAGCCTGTTCTTCAGTGCTGAGCCCTGTCTGACCATCCAGGAGCCACTCCAGCAGTTACATCTTCACCAACCAAGCCAGGATCAAGGCCATTTCACAGCTGCATCCCCCACACCCCCAGTCACACCAGATTTCCTTACCATCACAGGGCCTCAGGCATCTCAATGCTTAAAATAACTTAATCATGGTGCAATAACCAGCTCGAGCTGGTGCCCCCAAGGAGGGACCCCAAAGAAAGGACACCTTGGGCTTTTATACCCTCACAGCCTAAGTGTGGGAAAGTCCAAGGTCCTTGGCTCCTGCTGCATCTCTGAGTGTCTGATTCCCTGGCCAGGCCACAGCTCCCTGGGCCCTTTGTTCTGCACTGGTTGGGCATTTCACAGCCCCTTGCCTGGGGGTCCTACCCAGTGCTCAGCCTGCAGCTGCACCTCGAACTACCTGCACTGAATGGATTCCACAACGCTCAGCATTGTCACCAACAGGGAACTGCAGAGCAGAGCTGGGCAGATGCTGCTCCCTTTCTCGTGCTGATGGGCTGCTCTCTGCATTCTTATTTTGGGCACTAGGCATAGCACAGTTGGAGGAAAAATGTTGTGGTATATAAGTGCGGGTAAGTATACAGGTAGGAGCTACAAGATGAAACAGTTTTAAGTCAGGGTAGCATCCAGGTGTCTCCCAGAAAATAAATTAGATAGGTTTTGAGCAGCAAGACACAACCAAGTATTTGTCTTTCAGGAACACTGGCAATTTTTAATCCAAATTAGTACAGTGAATGGAAAATTGCAATCCTGAAGCACAATAATTCATGGCCTTTGGGCACAGGGGTATGTGCTAAAAGCCACAAGTACCCTTAAAATGCATTCTTCTGTGTAGGAATCTGTTAAAGCAAAGTTCAAGTTATCTAATATGCTCACAGAGTGAAACATGACTCTCTTAGCCCCTGCTTAGTTTTCGAATACTTTTAACGTCTTAACTGTCTTAAGTGAACAGGTTTCTCCAGGTTTCTTCAGCATTGTTTGTTATTTCTCTGGTTTTGTAGGTATTGCTGTTCTTAATTCATTTTGAGTTAATCTGAAGGTTAACTATGGCCCCATTTTTCCATTTGGTGGATATTTGTTTCACATGGATCATTTTCTTTTAGTGGTCAAATTACAGACAATGGAGCTGGACAGGCATTCATTCCCAGAAAGGAACATTCTCTGCTGTTCTTCTAGTCTCCTGCTTTGCTATTTTGCTCTCTTCTAGGTTAGATTAGTGTAGGTTAGAGTGTGGCTTAGACAGAGATAGATTTTTTAATGGGAATGTCTGAGAAATCCAGGAGTTTTTGTTCAAGCAGATTGAAGGATCTCCTGAATTGATTTGAGGAGTCTCACTATGCAAATGCTTGCTGGGAAAGGCAAAGCTACAGCTCATCCTGCTGTTGAACAAAGGGCTGGACTAGGGCTTGCACCACATTTTCCAGATCTGTGACTCCCTTCTTGCTCTTTGAATAATGCAGAGGTTCATTGCAGGCCAGAGAGAAATGAAGAGGATTGAAGATGGTCACAGTAGTCTCAGAGTCAGGAGACTCTCTTTATTCCTTTCCATTGATAACCTTGATAAAAGGAAAGGATAAATAGCAGGAGGACTTTTTTTAAAGGTTACAGAGAAGTAGTTGCTGAGATGCCTTGTGTGGAAAGGAAGATGAAGATGTAAAAGCACTGCAAGTACTAAGTCAGTGACAGATTTTGTTTCAGATAGTTAGACTACTCTGTCAAGAATGCAGATTTCAAAGATAGCCCTTTGAGCTGGTGGTCAGATGCTTGTCATAGTGAAGTTGCTTTAAGGCACAGAGGAATGGATTGCAGACTGACCTGCTTTCTACACCCAAAATTCCACACGTTTAGGTAAGACAGTAAATAGCGCTACATCCTTAGAGATAAGTTTTATCCGGCACCGTTTTCTTGTTTGCAGTTATTTTGGCTGAAAGTCTCAAAATTTTACTTCACTTTCCAGCAACATTTTTAATGTTTCTGATGGCCTTGGAGCCAGGATGAAGGGAACGAAGACTTCTCTGTATGATTTTTAAACCACAAAGAGTTCTGATTATATAGATCAGATAAGCATAGGGAGGCCAAAGCAAGGAACAAAGATCCAGTTGTTGATGCCAATCAGCAGAACACAACTTCACAGCAAGAATTACTCACTCTGTAGCCGAACAGACCACCAGCATATTCCTTGTGATTATTCTTTGCTTCAAGAGAATGCAAGAAGCTTGGATGTCTACAGTTCTCCCTTGGCTTTTTTCTCACTGTTTGCTGTCAGTGTCTGCAGGATGTAGCAGGGAAGCAGATTCTTGTCGAGGAACCAGAGGCTGATCTCGAGTTTGACAGCAAAGGATTTTCTTGTCCCTTTCATCTGACAGAATGCATGTTCTGCTACCACCCTGCTCAGGTGGTAATTACAGAGTACCTGATTTGTCTGAGGTTGCCTGTGAGTAAAGGTACCATTAGATAAGTGGAGCTGCTGAATAGCAAGAATAAAACGAGGACTCCTTTGATTTTTCACTGGCCAAGAGGGCCTCCCTCCCTGTTTGTCAGACATCTGCTCCAACAAATAACAAGTCTTGTACAATATATCAGAGCAATTAGGGTGATAAAGTATCTGTGGTGACCCACAGAAACTTTAGCATGACAGAAAACATACCTCTTGAAGTTGAGGAAGTTGGAGATACTTCAGATGTTGCTGATGGTCTCAGCTCATTTGGGAAGCACCACATGAGCAGGTTCTGATATTCATTTCTGTGATCTTCAGGTTGCATCAGTCAAGAACCCATTGAAACAGCTTATAAATAGCACTGTCTGCTGACTCTCCAATTCTGAATTTACTGGTAACAAGGTACAAGAACTGATGAGTGTGAACTTTGCAGAGGCCTGAGCCACCTCATGCTGGTCATTCAACTTGGCAGGGAAAAGGTGAGCCCAGCACTGTTGTTTTTCCAACTGAACTTCTTTGTGCACCAGAAGCTTTTCCATGATTGCAATAAACCCCATTTACTCCCCAGGGAAATTTAGACATGACACAAAATAACAACAAAATAGTCTTCATCTTTGATTCACTTATCAGCATCCAAAAATAGCTCTAGCAATACACAGCCAGTTCTGCCTGTTGTACCTTCTCTGCTCACACCCTTTCTCACTTGTGCATGAGCTTTGCCTAACAGGAAATCACATTTGTCGTCAGGGATGTCTGCATGTGTCTTCTTAACAGACTTCCACAGTGTAAGGTAATATGACTACACAGATAAATATTTCTGCATCATGATCCTGTTTTATAATGCTGATTCAGGCTTTGTGAGTGATCTCATTTATAGTATTTCTGGATATCATTTCTTTGTGGCAACTTAAGTCATTTTATGAGCCAGGTTTCTTTACCTTAATAGCAAGTACAACATTTTTTAAAGCTCTGTGATACAGAATGTCCATAAGTATTCCTCTCCTTGCTCTGCCTCAGTGCATACCTTTTCTTGTCATTCACCATTGTGGGATGCAGTAGAAAGTAGGAAATTTCCTTTGCATTTTAAAAAAGAGGCTGTTTTTCTATATTGCTTAGCCAGTGAAAAAGATAACACACATTTTCATGCAATGGAGCTGTTATTAACTTTGGTTAGAAATGACATAACTGTGGCTGGAAGTATCTTTGAGATTCCTGGTGCATCTGTTGCCCTGAGGTGGGATGAAAGATCTAGATTACAGTTGATAGGTGGTTGTTGAACCTGTTTTTGAAGCTTGTGGACAAAGAGTTTCCAAACCTCTGTTACATTTCTGTTCTTCCTTATTCCTGAAGCTTTAACTCAATTTTGTCCTAAGTTGTCCTGACTATTACCTACTACCACGAAATTAAAACACTTACATTCAGTTATATTTAAACTTTGATATGTGCTACTAGCTAAGTTGTTCAAACACTTATTAGTCAATTTATCCCTTGTACAAGACGTAGTATTTGGGAGTGTCTCCCTGGTCATAAAACGCAATTATTGTAGTTGTACTCATAACCAGGAATTTAGCACTACACTAATCACACTACCCAAGACCTGTGGGTATTGTTAGCTACTGAGCTACTTTACCAAATTATGGACTTGGAAAGCTGAAACACCCTTCAGGGCTGCTCAGCCCTGTAGCACATTGTATAATTTTCACCATTCTGAGGAGAAAGGTATTGCTTTTGGCCATCAGTCTGGACGTTAAAAATAATTGTTCTTCCTCATTCCTGTGACAATCCTTGTGGTATGATTTCCATAGCTAGTCAAATTATGCAGTGGCTCAGTAGTCCTATTTGTTATTTGCATAAATGTTAGTGTGGAAATTCTTGCCACTGCTTACAGCTAGTGAAGTCAGATGTATCATAGGTCCAGAAATGGAGCTTATTTGCCAATATTGTGCACATATTGTTATTGACTGAGTTTAAAAAAAAAAAAAAAAGTAGATTTGAAAATACCCTTCCTAAGCTGCCAAGCACTGTGAGGAACAGGCAGGTGGATAATTTGAAAACACAGGATCAAATTTTCAGCCAATGTAAACTGATTCAGCTCCAACTGAGGTGTGAAAAGAGAATTTGTTTCCATGGAAAAAGGTTCTTCTTCAGGCCACGGAATAATACAGATATGTAAATGGTATGTTTTCCTCATACTGCCATGGAATTTGTACAATATATAATTTCTTCATTCTCTGCAATTCAAATTCCTATGTGCCTGGGGTAACCAAGGACTACTGAACTGTCCTGAAAAGAAGTTCTCTATATCTCTTCACATTTCTGCTTTCCCTCAGTTCCACTGATTTTTACCATTGATAAAGTTTTTGCTCTCATATTATCCTGGATACAATTTGACAGCCCTTTTCTCTTCTGGACTGCCTGTAACCCAGACACATCACCTTGTGATTCCCAGATACTTGTATCCTGGATGGTTGTAAACATCTATGTATAATCTAATGGGGACCCTGTGACCAGCGTCACTTACCAACATCCTTCATAAAACAAGGCACTTCTACTGCACAGAATAAGAGAACTCAAATGCCTTATACTTCCAAGAACCACTGCTTCATGCAGAACATGTAAAGTAGTCCCTGCTATTGTGTTCTTGAGTAATCAATGGATGCAAACAAGAATGTCTTGACAGAACATGATGTTCAATAGCTTTGGTGTTTGGCCTGGGACACCCAAGTGAAATTCACACACAGAAGAACCTCCAGATGAAGGCAGGTATCTAACTACAACATGCTGATGAAGGGACATTAAGGGTATGTGAGAAGTCATGGCACACTTCCCTTGCAACTCTCTGTGTGCCAATGGAACAGAGATCCCCTGGTACAGAAGCACACACAGCCAGTGTTGCTTCTGGGGGAAAGGGCCATTTGGCCCTTTCCTTAAATCTCTTTTTTTTGTACAAAGTAAACATTACCAGTAAGCCATGGGAGGTAAACAGGATCTGGAACACCATCAAACGCCTGTGGGGTGACTTCAAAGCTCTGACCCTGCCAGCAAGCCTTCTCATTTGAGATTTGGGAAAGCCTCCCACATCTTCATTCACAGAGCTGAAGTTTACTGTATTTTAAGACGTGGTTAATTTTTTTCCTCCTGTATTTGTAAACCAGAAACAGGATGTACCCATAAATATATTCTCCCTTTGTCTGATTTTGTGCTACATGGAGAAACAAAACAGTGTGTATTCATTTCTAAATTGAGACTTCAAGATGGCCCTTTTTTCTTCCTGCTCACCTAGAGAACTGGGACTGAATTCTGTTCTCAGACATGAATGTAAATCTATCATAACTCCACCAATACCTGTTCACTGATGTTTTAATAGCTTATAAACACATTTTGTATAATTGCAAAAAAATTGTGCAGGCAGAATTAGACCAGAATTAGACCATAATTGCTTTTGCAGCACAGTCCAGCAGCAGCCAAAATATATTAACACTGTTTTAGCCAGAAATCCCAAAACCAGGCTGCTGTGAACACAGTCAGCTCCATCCCAGTCACACTCAGTGCACCCCAGTGCAGACACAAGACAATTGCATTAATATATTCTGAAAATAATATGGTACTTTAGAGGAACTTTCATTTATTATGGAATTCTGGATCAAGAAATACTTTCCCCTCAGTGGTCGCCTCTGTATTGTACAGTAAGATTATTTCCCACTCATCAGGCAGAGGGTCATAGAACTGGCAGGGTGAGAAATTATAGACTTAGAACAATCTTCCTCCAAGGCCAAACACTTCATGGTCTCCAAGGACCATGGTTTTTCAGGCACATGTCCAACATCAGAGCACTGGAGAAGAATTTTCTTAGAAAGTTTCATAGTGATACTAAAAAATCCCTGCCTTTTGCATTCATGATTATTTTCAGAATGACAGGTCAGAGAAATGAAGGTGAAAGACATTCAAGTTCTTGGTGGTGGTAAATTACACCTCACTGTGCTTGTAGTTCGTGGATGAAATACAACAGGCAAGAGACAAGACGTGGCAGATGTTCAAAAGCATTGAGTGCCTAAGGCAACCTTCAAATCAAGGTTCAAAAAGCCATACCAATTAAAAGCTTTGAATACTTTTATTGCTGCCACACTTTACTACTTCCAAAGGGAGGCCTGGAGAGAGTATCTGAGGAGAAGAGTGTGGGACAAATCTCTACTTATCTCCATGCCCAACATCTGTATGGAGTCTCCCTCAGGACATGGACATGACCTGTGGGTTTCACTGCCTTCGTGGCAGCCAAGAGCCTTCCCTCATGGTGGTATTTAGGCACTGGAGATGCAGTCACTGGAGACATGTAGGAGGAAAGTGGGGGTTCAGCACTGAACTGTCTCTGGCTTGGGACCTGGTGGCTGGGGACAGAGGCCTGCAACACCTCCTGGAGCATGGCCCCACCATCAGCTTCTCGTGTGGCTGAGGAAGGGAGGCATCATGCTGGACTTCTGATTTATACAGCACATCATCCAACTCTTTAGACAACCCCACTGCAATGGGAGTTTTCATGGCTAAGAATGAAATAAATATTAAATAAGCTCCATTAAGTGTGTTCACTTGTTTGAGAAGAGCTCTAAACAGGAAAGGCCCATTAAAATTTTTCCAGTTGTCTTGCTGAAGAAATGTGGTGTTTTTTCTTGGGGTCAAGAATATGGATATCAGGAAATGTCAGTGGCACTTGATAGCAACATGTCATTTATATCTTACTCCTTTCTACCACAGTATTGTGCTTCTCTATTGTGCAGAAAGAAGCAGAACCTGCTCTACCCTTAGGGGGAACAACATCAGCCAAAGTAGAGAACGTTCTTTCTTGGATTGTGTTTGATCAACAAGAGGAACAGGTGCTCAGCTCTGAACTCATAAGGCATTACAGAGGCAAAGGATTCTTTTGGCCACCTCTGTAGCAGCAGCTGCCTCAGTTCCTTCTTCATTAACTTCTTCAAAGAAAACTCCTCCCCTATCTGCTCCAGATAGCTCCCCTTTCATCTCCTCAATTTTTTTTCTAAAGGCTGTATTCTGTGTAAATACAGTCATGTAGTCAACACCCTGGGTTTTTTGCAAGAATTGCTACATGGTTTAGAAGCACTGACTGAGCTTCAGACACTGTGGTTCACTGAAGTACATCATACTGGATGTGGATTTTTCCCACACCACCACAGGAAGAAAGACACTGGTGTGGGAGCATAGCTGAGGTTGTCAGTTCTGGATATTTGCTGCTGTACTCCAGCTATGGATCTGATTTCCTGTACCCTAGGCCTAGCCCACACGTTTCAGCAGAACAGTGTGGGGAGCTTGAGGCACAAGCCATGGTTATGGCTTGAAATGTACGTCGGCCTCCTGAGGCTTTTGTTGAGCTCCACAGTTGTTGCCAGTCTGCACCTCTGGAAGGTTTGCACCAAGCAATAAGCAAATAAGGCAGCAAGGTGGAGTTGTTCCTGTCTGGGGTACAAGAGATACACCAAAGGCCTCTGGGCATGTCTTCCAGGATCCTTCATACTCATCACCATTCATGAGCAAGGAAATGGCTCCAAGCTGCCAAAGCACTCATCCTTCAACCCTGGAGGCTGCTCTGCATCACAAGCAGCAGTCAGTTTTTTCACAGTGTTTCCTCCTGGTGTCTGGAGGGTGGCTGTGTGCTGAGCAATGACCATATTTTAGGACAACAGGCACTGTGCTCAGCACTGCTCTGGGCAGAATATCGCATTTCTCACAGTGGACCAGCAGCTGAACCCATCGAGCAAAATGCAGCTAAGTCCCCACTAGATAACATGCAATAAGTGCATGAATATAATCTGAAAATATGACTGAGGGGACTTTTCCTGTTATGAAACTCTAGTTTGAGAAAGCCCTTGCCCACAGTGGTCGTTCCACTACAATTTAGTAAGATGATTCTTCACTGGGCAAGCCCAGGGCTGTGGAAAAGGCAGGACCGGTCATTGCTGGCCCACATTTGGGGCAGCTTCATGCTGACAGATTGCAGGGGAGAGAAGTGAGAGGCAGCAGAGTGGGCTGCAGTGGGGGTCTCTTGGAAAAGGAGCTGTTGGAATGTGAGTGGAGACAGAGCAGCAGCTGGTGCTGTGAGGTTGCAGGCTGCAGCTAGGGCTGTGCCAAAAGCTACCTGCCTCATGAGGCATTGCATGAGAAAATAAGGCATCCATCAGGATTGGTGAGAGAGATCCTTTGGGAGTGCTTTTCCAGCATGTTTAAAAATGTCAGTAAGTGTGTGGAAAAGCTGGACTCTGTTTCCAAACTGTAACACTCAAGCGAGGGAGGATTACAAAATAATGTTGGACGTGTAGGTGGCAGTGCTCTTACACAAAAGCTGTGACTCGCCATCCCATAACTAAGAATATCTAATTTCATGCCTGAGGATTCAGATGAAAAAGCTGAACAGCAGCACTCTCTGAAGAGCTGAGAGGAAGCTCACAGCTGACCTACTTCACTCACTATGTTCTTTTCTAGGCAGGTATTAAGAAAGTGAAGAAAAGTTCATGCTATCAGAAAAATATAGACAAAAATTCTTCCATAGCATTCTAGTTAGGATAGACACCCACACACAGGTAATTTTTTCCTCTGTTACTGGACTAAGACAGGACTGGCACCAGACCCTGAAAACCAGAACTCATCTATGATGCAGTTATTGAACTGCAAAATTATAAGTCCTGGAGCTCTCTTCTTGTGCCTTTAAGCTGCACTCCTTCATGTAAGGGCTTCAAAAGGAAGGTGCACAGCTTTGCCCGGCAGTCTGTGTTAAAGCCTGGTGCCTCAGAGCACTTGGTGCATCCTCTTGAGAGCTGCAGGCTTGAATTCCAGCAAGGATATGAGATACAGGCCCTTCACCTCCTAAGCTATATGAATTTCTCCACTACAGAAGTTAAGTACTATTTTGAATTTTAAAAACAGAAAAAAAAAAAAGGGTCATTGTAATGGCAGTTTTTCAGGAGCCCTGTTTGAACAGCTTTCACAAGGTTTGCTTTTAATCCATTCACTAGGTGTTCTCCAGGAATTTACATCTCATCCTACCTTGCTCCTGAATTTCAACATGGGCAAAGCATCTAATTGCTCACATCAAGATAGTTCAGAGCAAGCAAAGGAAACTGCTAGCTGCTAGAAAATTTACAAAAGGAGAAAACAAAATGCCTACAAATTCTCAATGAGAAAACTTTTCTTTCAGATGGCTTTTTGGATGTACAAGTTTAAGCCAGCCTATGTTCTATTTAGGAGAGACACTTCATTTTTTAGTGTGTCTTCTCCTTTCTGAAGCCATATATAATTCTGTGCATTAAACATGTTATTCACTGATTCTCCATTATATATAAGTTTAAAAAGCACATTACAAATGTTAATTTGTTAAATCTCATCCCTCTGAGGAAGACATCACTTATGTTAAACCAGCAAATTATCAGTAATGTGTCCCTATCAGCTGGAAATAAGTTTCATTTTTCCCCACTAACATTCCCAGGTAATGTTTAACTGTGATTTCCATGATTTATACTGCACTTTAAAAAACATTTTGTCACTTTTGAAAGCATAGAGAGAGCTCTGTCTCTCAGATTTGCATCTCAGAACTTTTAAGTTCACCACACAGCAACATGGGAAAAGCAAAACACATTTCTTGAAAATTCATTGCTACAGTGTTCCACATCAGTAACTTCAGTGGGATGCTTTAGACCATTTTCTTCCTATTCTTTGAAACCTCAAGATAAATAATTTTATTTATTCCCATATAAAACACAGCCTTCTATACTATCTAAATAATTAACCATCTTTAGGAATACATGGTTTTGTATCCTGTTCCTGCAGACTACATGCATACAAAGTTCTCCTTGGAGTTATTTGAGAACTTAACACAGAAGAGGTTTTCCAGACAAGTGGATGAGTCTCCATCTTTGGAGATATCCAAAAGGCATCTGGACTTGGTCTTGGGCAACCAGCTGTAGATGGCCCTGCTCCTGCAGGGGAGGTGGACCAGATGATCTCCAGAGGTCCCTTCCCACCTCAGCCCTATTGTCACCATGAGCACAGGTGCACATCAAGGAAACAAAGTGTTATTCATATCCAGTGAGCTTAAGGTAAAATTTACTCGTATTCTGAATTTTTGTATTCTGAAAATATTTACAATTCAAGAAGCCTAGTGGCAGAGCATTCAATTCACAGGTTCTAAACAAAACTGGCTGCAGTGATTATTTTGAAGTACAACTAGCTGTCAAAGGATTAAGAAAGCATTTGGGAGAAAAACACAATTTCTGCTTTTCATCCAGGTGTTCCTCACAGTGTTAGAAAATGGCCCTGATTTTAAGGTGAACAGAGTTTGCCAAAGAAAACGATAGTATTGGTAGGATTGTGTCTAATAAAGAATAAGAAAGGGTGATTAGCCATGAACACCTCTGTGAGAGGCAGAGACCTCCTCACAATGGAAGCTCCCGTGCCAGCCGCCGCCACGGTGCCTTCCTCATTGACTTCCACGTACACCTTGTGGACAACGTTTGACAGCACCAGAGATTTTGCAAACATCATTGCAGAAAGGTCAACTTTTGATTCTGTGAAGATGTCGGTCATCCCCATCTCTTGTAAAACCTCGTTGAGGTTAAAGGTGCCTTCCAGCTTGAATCGGGGCAAGTAAACCTCCACTGTTGTCTCAAACATGTTCTCTGAGGAGGCCCACAGCATTAAATTTTCATAGGTGATTGTGCTTTCAATCTACAAGATGAGGGAGAAAAGAAGATTAAAATAGGTGGGAAGCTTTGAAAAACTGAGATCTTTACCCAGTGTTAATTCAGACAACTGGCTTCCAGCCCTAGCCCGTGACATGTACTGCCTTACCTGCTCCAGCCCGCTGACAGATCCATCAGCCACATCAGCTGGCAGCAGGATGATCATGCTCAGTGTCTTCTGAGCATAAGGGAGTTCAAGGATCTGAGCACCCACCTCCTCAATGTAGCCCAGTTTGAATTTGCCTTTCTGATACATCATCTGCACAGGTTTCTTTCTGTTCTATTGCAAAGAAAATTACACAGTCAGTTAGGCAATACAGCTCTTACCAACACCTCTACCCAAGAGGGGAGGAAAGTTAAGTTCCCAACACACCCACAGCTGACTCACAGGGCAGCTCAGCCCTGGACATTGTTATGCTTGCTGCAATGCTCACAGTATCTAAGGTGAATAATGTTAAGATTTACAGAATGCAGATGTACCTGATTCAGTTTAAAATCCCTCTGAACTGTTTTTTCTTCCTCAAATTTGTGTTCCCAGGATGCTTTAAAGTAGATTACATTCACAAGCACCAGCAATGCATGTCCATCAATCACACCAGGCGCAAAGAGTTCTTTGATTTTACCTAAAGGGAATTTTGAAACACAGAAGTATTTGTTAGCTGTCATTAAGACTCTGGACTGAGACTCTATTATTGGTCTGTGAACTAAGTTTTGGAAAAACTTAGAAACACAGTTCTCAGTTTATTCGAAGGACAAAAATCATATAGGTAAACAAATGGTAGATTCCTCTGCCCTGTTACCAGCCAGGGAGGATGGGGGAACTGGGGGTCACCAAATTATCCCCTGGTGTTCTGAATCTGCATTTATGGCTATTTGAAGGAGCAGTTTGTCTGGTCAAGACTTACAGGTATTATTGCAATTATCAGGCCAGGCATAAGGGTGGGAATAAAAAATATTTTACAGCAAACATATCTTTAACTCATAAATAATTTAGCCAGTAACTTACTCTAATATTTCAAGAGGATATGGGAAGATAAACTACCCTTAAACAGCATAAGAGAGAACACACAGAAGTGTGAACAGGTCTTTGCTTTTCCTACCCTGGAATTTCATTTGTTGAACCCATGTAGGAAGGCAGTGATAGAATGGCTATGGTTTTTCTTTGTTTTACCTTGTGTCTCACTTTCAACCCAAGCATTAATTTTTCTTCTGGCAGCTTCAACAGCACCATGAAAGTCCACTGTTTGCAGCATTGCCCCATACAGTTCCTTGCTACACATTAGAAATTGCTGTAAAGCAAAATAAAGATTATGAATTGGTCAAATCTATTAAGCACTTACAGCCTTTTGAAAGAAATCAATCACTTAATAATATTGTATAAATGGTGAGGGATCTGTTGAATCCATAAGGCAAAATTTCATTTTGGAGATGTCAAGCATCTGAAGTTTATGCAGAGGATCTTTGAAGAAGAGATAATTATTCTAATGCATAGGTCAAAAATGTAAAGAGGTAAAAAGAAAACCAGAAGAGTCTTGTCATGGAGAACTGCATAACTGAGGTTAAAAAATCAAAGAAACAGAAAAAATACAAGATGAGTTGTTTCATGCTTAAGTATTGAAATAATTGACAGAAATAATTGACAGAAAAGCAAAGATGTGACTAACAAGTTAGCCATACCAAGTAGTCTCAAGACCACTCAGTCATTCTGTAGGAAAGGAGCAAGAAGTTCAGCAGAGCAGTCCTGTGCATGAACCTGTACAACCTTCCTGGAGATAAACCCTCCCCAAGCTTACTGCTGCCTCAGCTGTCCCACTTGCAAGACCTTAAGTAGGTAGTTTACAGACAGCTTGAATAGGCCATTTTTGGCTGTAGCTTCTCCTCTGGCTGAGTGCATGCATTTGCCAAAAATCAACAGATCCCTGCTCTATTTTTGCTCTATAGCCTTTGATATCCACAGGGTGGTTTGTTTGTGGGTTTGGGGTTTTTTTATAAAAGCATGGAAAGTTGACAGTCTTGTCTGTTTCCCACCAGCCTCAAGAGCTATAGCTCCATGTAGCACATCGTGCTTCAAAACACACAGAAGAGGGGCAACAGTGAGGCTCACAGTCACAGGGAAGCTTGAGGTCATGGCCACAGCAGTTAGCAGGTGACTTACCTGCTGGAGTTCAAATCCTTGTTGTATGAAGAGATTGTTGGCCAAGGTTAAAACATATTTTTCACCAAGGTTTTTTAGTTGTAAAAGCAGCTCCTGGAACACTTTATGGTTAAGGTCTCCCTCCTTGTTACACTGGGAGTAACACAAACACAACAATTAAAATTATTCCTCTGTACAGCTTTGGTTGCTAATTTGCATCTTAATCAGATAACACTGTAAGGCTAACTCCTGCTGTACTGATTAAATCCAGCTAGTCCAAGCTTTGTAGCCTGATCCTCCTTCAGATGAGATCACTGAAGGCTTTGGTACTGACTTACTGGCCCTTAATAAAATCAAACCTTGTATCAGTCATTTCCTAGAGGATTAGGCAGACTCTGACCATGGGCTCTGGACTCCCTCCAGTGGCAAACCCTAGTGTTTTACCCGCACTAACCCACCACGCAGTGAAGGCAGGGCTCCCCACCTAAGGACACACCTCCGAGAAGGAAGGCTGACTCTCCGGGCTTCCTTCTGGCTCCATTTCTGGGGCTGCAGTCTCGTGATCATATCCAAGACTCATTCTTCCTGCAGCTTTCCTGACATGGAGCACCTGCGGGTGAAGACGTCAAGTTATGTCAATTGTAACTGGGATAAAACCATATTCCTTGTTTAAAAGCTTTGCTGTGCTGTATTGGATAAGTGGTGTAGATTCACAAAAGATGTTTTATCAGCTTCACTCATCAGCTGAAATGACAGACTTGAACTTGTTCATACATTCGTGTTCAGACTCACCTTTCTATATTAACAAACCAAGAAGAACTTGCACTTAATCCCTCAAAATGTTACTCTTCACTGCCTCAAAATGTTTATATTTGATTTGTGTTTTCATTGCTATATTTGATTTGTGTTTTAATTGCCAGTTATCTTAAATTTCAAAACAAAAAGTTGCCCCAAGCAAAGAGACAAAAACTAATTTTCTTTAAAAACATCAAAACTGGCTTCTTGCAATCGTTCTTAACATTAGCATCAGCTTAAGAAATAGATCAAAAACCACAGTGCTCTTAGTGGAAACCAGTCCTTGTTTCTACTCTGCAAATATATCACTGAAAAATTTTCAGCAGCTCTCCTATTATAATAATGTTGCATCATACATAGACTTACTCCCATTTTATAGAGGATACTCATATTGAACAATTCCCATTGATTTCCCAAAATAAGCAGGAGTCCCTGTCTAAAGGATTGATGTGGCAGGGTTTTGATAGCCAGGGGTCTGCAGGGGTGGTCTCTGTGCAAAGAGAACAGACTCTGAGAGTGTGTCTGGGTAGGCACCTGGCAGCCACAGCAAAGGTCAACCCACCACACCCCGGTGAGCTCTGCCTTAGGATTATTGGTCTTTTACCACTCATGGTAGAGAGAAGAAAGAAAGAAAAGAAGAAAAGAGAAGAAAGGTTGTAGAAGGCAGAACTTGCACTGCAGGAAGTAAAGGCACAGTGACTGGAGGGGTGGCCTCACCTCCTCCTTGCCCACCTGGGTCTCTGTGGGGTGAGACATTTTGACTCTTGAATGTCATTAAGCACAAGTGAGTTAATGCTTTCAGCCACCCAGGTGCAACCCTTCAGGTGTCTGCAGCTTTCCCCACTGCCCACCCAGACTCCCACTCTCAGGATTCTCGTAGCAGCCACAAGAGGAAACGCCTGCCCATAACTCTGAAATGAGCCTGATATTCTGCCAGCAGGCTTGGGGAAAGCCAGAGCGCCCCACTGTGCTGTGTCACCTCCCCTCAGTCAGCCCTTGCTCTGTGCTCTTGCAGGGGGTGTGATGAGACTCACACCAGCAGATGGCAGGGATCACAGTGCTCCAAGCACAGCTGTGAAGGCAGCACCTGTGCCTGCCCTTGTGCAGGTTTCCTGTGAGACACTCACACGTGTGCTGCACTGGGATGCCAGACATTTCCATTAAGGGAACAGCAAGCACCTCACCATGGTTCATTCATACTCACTTTTTCTATCTGAGCAGCAGTGTTGTTTTTTGCACCAAGGTGGATCAGGGCCAGGGCAACAGAGATGCTCATTGGAGAGAAGACAATATTTGTGTCCTCTGCACTTCTGTTGAGCTTTTTGTAGAGATCAAGGCAAAACTCAGTAACTGGTCTAGAAATGGAGTCCATCATGAAGCAGCTGCTGAGTAGGAGCACAAAAGAATTAAGAAATATAGTGTAGCTGGCCTAGCTAGACCACACTGTGAAGCATCTGACTGGGTAGATAGTCATCTCCCCTGAGATAGTCCCATAGCTGGTTGTTGAACATAATAGACGTCTTCTAAATCCTGAAAGTTTTAATCAGCCTTGCACAGATCAGTCTATGGTGCACAGCAGGAGCAAAGACACGGAGGGTCTGCAAAAAGGACCCATGCTCACAACATATGTACATTTCTCAGAAAGGATTCTTCTTCTGCCTTATCCCATGCTGTGTCTTATTTCAGCTTATGGTATTGAAACTAGACAGGTATGGATTAATGTTTTCCTTCTCCAAACTGGTTTGATGCATACACTTGCATCAACTCTTTCCTCTTAACAACATACATTAGTGATAGAGACGTGGTGACAGAAACTAAGCCAGCATATAAGCATCTGTGGTAACCAGAGCTGTGGCAAGGGGGTTTCAAACAACATGTCTCTAAAAATAAAATCACTATTAATTAAATGTCTTCATACATGAAAAAGACTCATTAACAGCTATGGAGACTGAACTACATATGGAAATACTAACAGTTTGAAATATACTTTTAACTTCTCATAAGTTTTCCAGGAGTCAGAGATTGAGGCAGGATGCACAACTAAAAATTCCAAAGTAATACCCCAAGAGCCCTGGAAAGAATTCTGTAAGTTCCTGCTCAGTGATATGACAAGATATGTGTCACTCTCTACTTTTGTACTAGAAACATTACAGTCTGATACCTCTCCCACTGGTCATTTACATTCAATCCACTCTGCTAAGAACAAGCTAGGACCAATTTCAAATGGTCCTTGCAAGAGGAGGCCATCTGAAAAATGGGCATTTAGGAACTCCTTTCTTGAATCTTAGGAGAATTGTAAAGGTGTTGTGTAGTTACCATTGGGATCACACAAAATTCCTGGAGTCATTATACAAAAAAAAAAAGAACCCACATCACTTTCAGTATCAAACAAACATTTTGGACAAATAGCACTGGTCTGTGTTCCAGAAAGATTATTTATTTAGGGGAAAATACACACCCACAGTATGGAGACAAGTCCTTCATGTCTCCCATGGCACAGATCTGGCTGTCTCTACCTTTCAGCCTGCACTGGGACCAGCATGGGTCAGGTCCAGAGAAAGCTGCCAGAGTTCCTCTGTTTTGGAAGAAGGAGCGAGTGCACAGCCAGGTGGTTCTCCCCAGTGCCCACAGATGGCCTCAGCACAGCAGGCACTCTTCCTCAGCCCTGTCTGCCCTGAAGCTGCAGCCTGCAAGGTAAGGTTACATGAGGAGCTCCAGTCTGTGCCACCAAAAGTTAAAGGTGGGAAGAGGCTGGTGCAAAGCTGAACTTCAGGATCTTTTATCAGCAGGGCATTTGTACAGCCTATCCTGGGCTGTTGCTGCCCCTTTGAGACTTGTCTTGATCCCTCTGGGGAAGGGGTTGCCTGGTGCAGGGGACCTGCAACCCATTCCAGCCAAACTCTCCTCTCAGCCTCCCACTGAGGCCCCAGCTCTTCTACCACAGCCACAACTCCCTCCCTTCACAGAGTTCTCTTTATGCAAAGAGCTGCTCAAAATGCCTTGCACTGTTCTCAAGATGCAGCATGCATGCTATTAGCAGCTCAGCCATGAGCCAGGCATGACTTTGCATGGAAAGCTGAGCCTCAGGTGCCAGAAGCTACCAGGGCATTGGGAGTTGATATGGCTCAGCCAAGATGCAGCATTTGTCTGTGAAGCCATCTTCACCTGCAGCAAGAGCCAGACAATGGGAATGAACTCAGCCCACAGGAAAACAGACTCAGCCTAAAACAAACTGCTGCAGAAGCTTGGAAGAGATGAAAAAGTAAAGTTTCTGAATATATGAAGGTATAGCATGTGGCAAATGTGGACATTTCCTGCCATTTGACTAACAACTTAACAGCAACAGTCAATGCTTCATCCTGTTTCTGAGTGATGCTCTGTTGAAAGAATCTGTGATGCTGAAAGAAAAGTTCATAGATGTTTCATACTGAGACTTTTGTTTTACCCTGGAGTCCAGAAGTGCTTCACATAAAGACCTAATGCAAATGGACAAAACAGATGAGAAATATCCAAAGGGTTCTTTGCACACACAAACTAAAGATGAGTTTTATCTCATTAGTTCTTAACACAGCTGTTTTAGCTCTGCTATTAGTGTATTTTTATGTATTATGGTTTTAATTTTCTTTTAATAATGAATTTTCTTTTTTTTAATAATTCATTTTCTTTTAATAATGCAGTGTCTTACCACAAGACATTGCATTAAATAATTTCTCTTTTTTTCCACCTTCATATCCTACTATCCACAACCTTCTGAAAACAAAACAGTGCATCTTCAGTGCTGAAGTTTGTAGTGCTCAACTTCCACATCTCTTGAAAGATCTGAAATGGAGCTGTGAAATTGGACAGAGTGAGTGTAAGGCATGAGGCACTTTGCAGGTGTGTCCCACCTTCAGACCGAGTCAAGGAGGAAAAACAAGAGTTAATAATCTTACTCAGTAGGAAGAAGGCAGCTCCACCCCACCCTGCAGGGAAAGGGCTGGGTGCCAAGAATGGAGGGAGAGCCCAGGATCTGAGAACAGGTTTTAGAGTGTCTGGCACACTGATGTGGCCACTCCTTCAGCAAAAGCAGCAGGCTGTCACCAGGGAGACATCCAGGTGCAAACACTACAGCCACCTCCGTGGTTTTGTGAGTGAGAACAACTTAGAGAGCTGCCCTAGAAATCCAGAGGAAGGGAGGGCAGGTATGGGCTAGTGGAGGAACTTTCTTACTGCACAATGAAAGGATTTAGTGGACTTTCTTGATCTAAAATGGAGGGGGAACAAGTGAATGAATGATTCCACACCACAAAGCCTTCTGTGTAATCTGTGTGATAATTCAATCAGACTTTTGGAGCTACTGCAAGGACCACAGCATTTGGAGCACATCTACATAGTGGACAGCAAATGGTAATGCCACTTTTAAATAACCTTGGAGGGGTAAGGAGGGATGATACAGGATCAAAAGAAGTGTTCCATGAAGTTCCTAGCTGCTGTTCCACACTAGCCAAAGCACCTGCACTGAGCATTATTAGTAGTGCAGAGCCCCTGATTACAGGAGATCCTTTGCATGATGGTTCAGCAGCTTTTAACACAGGCTAGCAAATGAAATTACTGGCACTGCAGTATGTGAGCAAGAAGCTACCCAGGAAAATAGTTTCCTCCAGAAGAAACCACTGCATACCACAGACCTTGTAAAAATTGCAAACTTCCTCCATGGCTGTGTGAAATGATGAACACTACTTTTCTATAACTATTCATGATCTCTTCTCTCTTTATAGTTTGTTTTTGGCTAAGGTTAGATGAAATCAAAACAAAAACTATCAGAGAATAAAGAAAGCTGTGCTGAAAGCTGTCATAATTAATGGTTATATTAGATTATATTATTCAGTTAACAGAAGGAGGTAGTAAATAGGGGGGAGAAGGTAAGAGACCTGTAGCCTTGCTGTTAAGGTAACTCTGTATTTCATACAAGTAAGAAGGAACCTGTTTTGCCTGATGCCACATGATAATTCCTATTGTATGTTTTACTTATTCAATCTACATCCCATTAAGGTGCCTTAATACACATTCATTTCTCATACACAGAGAAAAATAGAATTGGCAGAAATTACATGGTCTATCCTAGAAAAAGACAACATGGCAGTGCTGTCTCCTCACATGAAAATTGGTAGAAGTGACTTTCTTCTTTTTCATGACCATTCATACAAAAATATGTTTCCAAGTGTTTCTGTGCTGATTTGCAGTGAAAGGGACAAACAGCACATAAGAAAAATTCAATTTCCTACAACACAGCAATTCTGATCATCCTTAAGTGGCACAACACATGCTTTAAATTAGAAACCAATACATTTCAGTACAAAGCAGCTTTTCAAGAGAAATGGTGCCAAGTTCATTTTCCAAACAACCTAAGCCTCTCAGTATGCTACTTTTATGCCAGAAAACTTTTTCCTGACTGCTTTTGTTAGTTTGCATCAGCCCCTCTGGTATCTTTCATACCTCTTTCTAGGCCAGTTATTTCTGCATAAACAGGCATGGATGTGCATTGGCCTGTTCCAGGCTGTACGGTGGCAAGTTATTTGCTGTGCCTATGTGCAGCTGCACAGGCTTCTCTGCAAGCTCCTAAACAGCATTGCCAAACCCAGGAGCTCACATTTTAATAGCAAAGAGTAGCACCCCCACTAACAAAACAAAATCTGAATACCACTCCACCCTTTCTCTTTTATAGCGTCATTGTTTAAGAACATAAACAACTTCCCTGGCAGTGTAAAGGGGAAATGCCTTAGAGCCCAGTCAAAGAACTGCATGCCCTCTCTCTCATCTAGTGAACGTTTCAAGGCTTTTTCTTGTGCTATGGAAATGTGAGTAAAGAAAGAAAATTAACCTGTATTTCTCATGCTGTGGGTCTGGTTGCCCAGGTCACCAGCACCATCACTTTATATGAAGCCTGATTCTACCAGAGTGAGTAGAGGTGCTCTGAAAGAGCCTGTCCTTCAGCCCTTCTGGAGATACAGGCAGAAAAACATCTACTTTCTCGTACAAGCCACTGAGCTCATCAGTCTTGTGGCAATTAGACTTTACTGGGTGGACAGATGTTTTGGGGAAGTTTCAGATTCAGAAGCCTGTGAAATTTAGGCAAGAATCTTTAGATGTGTCCCTAAAATCCTCATTCATGTCCCTAAAATCCTCATTCATGTCCCACTGAAGACCAGCTCCCTTTGTGTGAGCTCTTGAGCCACCTGAATTTTAGCAGTGTGTTTTGCTGCCTGAAGCCTGTAAAGGTATCTATCTCTCTGCCCAACATGTAAAAATGACGTTTCCTTTACCAGCCTGTAGAGTACTTTGGATCAGCAAGAAAAAAAAAAAAAAATCACAGTTATTTCGGAG
The DNA here is from genome assembly GCA_013398275.1 of Promerops cafer. Lineage (NCBI taxonomy): Eukaryota > Metazoa > Chordata > Aves > Passeriformes > Nectariniidae > Promerops > Promerops cafer. The sequence goes on from VZSE01013397.1 coordinate 121,561, forward strand.
GGGAAAAAAAAAGAAAACAACAAAACAACATAGAATTTTTTACCTTCTTGCCTGAAGAGGTTAAATGAAGAAGACAACAGCTGAGTTCTGGAGCACGTTCCTGTGAATACTGTATTAAAAAAATCTCCCACTCTCTTGTGGGAAAGTTCAGCCTCTAACCAATGATTGCTGATAGCAGCATCTTGCTGTTTAATGCAAATGCCATCACCATGAAGTTTCGACACAGAAGAATGGGAAACCAATATCTAGCAATATGCTATTAGCATTTCTCTCAAGCTGCCCAACAAGTCTGGCAGGCAATATCTGCTAGCAACATCTCCTGATTGCAATGCCAAGTCACTCTCAGCAGGAAAACTGGTCATTAACCCTAAGAAGACCCATGACTGCACTGCTGTGCTTAGTCCCTTTCAAATTTTGATGGGGTCTGGCCTGGACAAAGGTGTGTGCAGGGTTCATGCCAAGATTGTTTGGAGCTGAGCTTGCTTGCAGAGATAGAGCAAATGAATGGGAAATGCATGAGCTTTATGTTGCCTACAGCCATCTCTCCCTCTCAGGTAAGGAGTTGGCTTTATGTGCGTGGAAGGAGCTTAATGAGGGAAGGGAAGAAGTATTTCCTTGAACTGTAACAGGAATCCCCAGCCAGGGGGTATTCTTTTAAATCGCTGGAGTTAAGAATAAAAGAAGGCCAGGAGTGATCACTGAGGTTAAGTCTCCAGCATAAAGTGAGAAGGAAGTAAAGAGATGGGAAGCACAGAGCTGCACTAGCACAGTGTTTGATCTCTAATCAGTACCACTGAACTCAGCTGCAACACAGGGTTATGGCAGCTGGACTCAGACATCAGAGCTAAACTAGGGTTGTATGTGGCTTTGCAACACTGAAAATTTTATGTCTTTTCTCTCTCACCTCTTCTTTCCTCCTACAAAGCATAAAATGGCTTTGGATTCATAGGATACTTATGGGATCAAACATGGTAAGCAGGAAAGAGGAAGAAGGCCCCCCAGCACCATCGTGCCCTACCCACGCCTTCCTTCTAGTGCAGAAGCTGGACCATCCTCTTCTGTAGGCACAGCACAGTCCAGCTTTGCTGTTCCCCACTCCTCTGCCAAGGTCTCAGCCCGGCTGGCCAAGCTCCAGTGCTCCAGCACCCATCTGAAAATGGGAATCAATAAGTAATGCAAGGATAAAATGACCATTCTCATTACCTCTGTTCTTTTTCCTGCTTTTTTGCTCCCATTTGCCATTCACTTTCTTGTTTCTGTTTTTCCTTCCTGCATGTTTCTGTAGTGCTCCTTAGTCTTCTTTCTCAGTTCTTTCTTTCTCTATTTTAAAATGTATTTATTTCTGAATGTTGCCTTACCATGTATCTTCTGATGCTTTTCTAGTCCAAGCTTCTTTTCAGTGAAAACCTAAGTGTTTTCGAGTATCTTGCAAGACCTTCCTTCTTCCACTTGCTGTGCTTTCTCCCTTCCTCCTATTTGACATCATTCCTCCACTGATTTATTTTGCTTGCTCTGTCATATATTCCCTCAGAACTTCCCTGATATCTGCTTAACTACTTTGCCTCAGGAAACGGCAATGTAGGTGCAAATTCTGTCTTTTCTAGGCCCTTAGGGCAATATATTCACAAAAATATACCACTTTTCCAGTGGGGCAAATTTGCCCTAAGCTGCATTTTTCAAGTTTCAGAACTTCCCTACAAACCACTTTTGCTGCCACAAGACATCAAGATGTGTCCCTTCTCAGCCAAATGCTGGGAGTAAGGAGCAGGCAGTGACTGTGCAGGTGAGCAAGTGATGAGGTGAGCAAGCACATAGCCCTGCAGTTTGCAGCTGCCTGCCAAAGCCAGCCACAGCTTGCTGGTTTCCATCAGGGCATCATCCATCACAGGACAGTAATGTCCTGTTGAAAGGTGAGGTGGAGCACCTTGTCAATCTGAGCAAGTCCTCAGCTATGCTCACTGTCTCCATTGTAACCAGCACCTTCCAGCAGGGAAGAGTTCCTACACACCAACTCCCACACGCGTTTTCCCACGTCCTCCCGTGCAATTTCTTGCCCAAGGCCCAGAGGCCAGCAATGGGTAGAACGAAAATAGTAGACTGTAACATGGTTTCTCACAGCAGCAGGAGCCTCATGGATACTTCTCCCTCACATGCTGTGAGGTGGAAAAGCTTCACACTGGGACTAGCAGAGAGAAGATGCAGAAGTGAAAAATGAACCTGAGGTTTTCATGGGCAAGCCACCCTCTTCATAAATGACCATTAAATGGGTTTGCTTTATGTGGGCCAAGCCAGCTTTGTATCTCTAACATCAGCTTGCCTTGCACAGCCTGGCATACCTTGGAATTAGTCAGGAGGTGGAGAAAGACGGGCCCCACCCTGAAGCAGTGTTTCTCTCTGCTTTCATGAGATAACCCTTCCTGGCCAAGCTATCACAAGGGGAAGAATGCTGTCATAAATTTGTGGGGATATGCCAAATGCTCTGATCAACATTTAAACAGACTACAGCCTCCATTAAATGAAGACTGGCTCCTGAACTGAAATGTTTTCAGAACCTGAAAAAATTGAGAAAGCGATGTCTGAGCTTTTCTCCTTTAGGAAATCTCATCCAAGAATGAAAAAAAGGTTGGGACAATCTGCCAGAGGTTTTCCTTGGTGTAGCAGAGCAGCAGAGCTGTAGCAGTATGTGTGAAATGGCCTGCTGGACAGCTGGAACCACCTGACAAAGACTCAGTGCCCAAACATGAACTGTACAGACTAGAGGCAACCAGTCCCTCTTCTCTATGCATGGACTGCCTGTGCAGCTGCTTAGTCACCAGCCCCATGCACAATGTCCTGACCCACTTCCTACAGGAGAAGCACTAGAAGCCACAGTGACAACAGCCCTGGGTACATCGGACCCCAGCCTCCAGAGCAGATCAGGCAATGATGGGGTGTATCAATCATTACCAGTCATTCAGGTATCACTGAAGTTGATACCTGATAAAGATCTTTGCTACCAGTAGAGATCTTTGTGTCTAAGTCCTTCTCAGACAGGATGGGCTCACATTAATTGTTGTATTTTTTATTTTTCTGACCACTATCCCTGTGTCAAAACATCTGATGCATATCAGCAAATACCCCCAGAGATCTGCAGGGTCTCACCTCCCATTGTTTTAGATCCGAGTTAGTCTCCTCAGGACCCTCAAAGATATGGGCCAAAGACCCCAGTTAACCCTCTGGCACTAAAATGCATTAGAAACCACTAAAGGTCCTCTGAGGGAACTACTGAATTATTGTGACTAAAGGCTTCTAATGGGTTGTTAAGTTCAAGAATCAAAACAGAACTCCCATCTCTAAATTCACAATGACCAGTGCTCTGATGTTGAAAGTATGCATATTAGGGGTTGTTGCATGTTCTCATTTAGAGATCTCTTTCCAGTTTCTTTCAGACCTGAGGCATCAAGAGGATTTCTCGAGTAAAATGCTTCCATCTTTTGAGGATACATAATTGAATTCTGCGTGTATCCTGACCACCTAGTGACATAGACCTTACTAGGGACTATTATCATGTGGCTCAGAAGGGCAATCCAGACATTCACTTAGTTGCTTTTTTTGTTATTTTGACTTTGTGGCCTAAGTCAATCTGCTTATTTCCATTCCTATAATTTATTGGAAGTCAGGCATGAACACTGACACTGTCAATGAACATACAGACTGACACTAGAGGTATTGTACAATTGACACAGGTTTTATAGTGCTTTATTCTGAACAGTAATTAGGTAAACGAGTACTGAACATATGCAGCAAGCAGTCTTTAGATAGAAATGAAATCTGATTACCATAATCTCATGTGGAATTTGAAGACTAGTAATTACAATGTTAATTTCACTCAAGTTGAAGCCCTTATTTCTTTCTCATGCTTTAGACATTAAGTAACTGTAAGGAGTTTTCTTAATGCTGAATCCAGAGCTAGAAATGGCAGATAATCTGTGCATGAGAAGTGTGGCTCTTCTAGTATTAAACCAACTGTGTTCTATCCTTGATTTGCATAATGTTCTTTTCCTTAGGATAAATACAACAAGGTTCTTTGTAGCTGCAGTGAACTTGTCCCATCTTCCATGTCTGAAGGGAGTAAGTCCAAAAAGGCCACACAACAGAGTTCAACCTCCCCAGTCTGGTAACTTCATGCTGAAGAGTCTTCTGGGGACACATACTGCCCCCATGATTTTTGCCTCTGGTGTCCATAGGCCTCAGTGCAGCTGCTGTTTCACAGATGCAAATTCTGATGCCAGCCTGAACTGTTGCAGCTATGCTGCAGAACTTGTGCACTGCTTCACTGGCTGCTGGCAGGATCTGGTAGGGCACCCTGGACCACTGGAGTGTGGCCAGGTACAGGGGGAGAGCTATCATACCACATGTCCACACTTCCCCTTTTAGGCATTAGGAATCCAGAGAGTGTGAGTCACGAGCAAGAGAGGTTTCACTAGGGAGCAGGAATACAGCTCTTCCTCCTAGAGCCCTTTCCAGCTCCTGGGCTATCTTAAATCAGGCTCTCATTTCATTTGGGGAAAAAAAGTGTCACAGAGGAACAAAATGTTCTTGTTGCTGAAGCTGGGATACTTCTCGATAAAATATGGTGTGTTCTTCACAGTGGAAATTATTCCGCTAAAGGGGAGGAAACAAAAGGAAAGAAACTAGTTCTGCTGCATATGTAGAGTACATTGTATTACTCAGCCAATATATGAACCTCTTAGATTTCCTTTCAAAGGTGATAGTCGGGAAGAAAAGCTTTACAGAACTGTGCACCACCACAAACGTAATTGTGCTTTCTTTGTAATGAACATGCCCTGCTTAGGGAGAACAGAATCGGCCAGAAAGAATCACGTTGCGAGTTTTGTTGTGTCTAAACAAAAAGATAAATGGATGGTCAGCTTTAAATTCATCTTTGTGTTGCAGAATCCGATATCCAGGTACCTCTCGGGAGTCGCCACCTTGTTCATTTACTTCCAAGGAGACCTTATGGATGATCTTTGACACAACCACACCTTTTGTCTCACACATCTCAGAGAAATCCGACGCGCTTTCGTTGAAGATATTTGTCATTCCCAGGCTTTCCAGAAGTGGCTTCAGGTCATAGTCACCTTCCACACTAAACTTTGGAAGAAATACATTCACTTTGGTGTTGGCCATCATGCTGGGATTCGTCCACTGTAATAATGTCTCAGGGGTCAGTGCCTTTTCCAGCTGAAAACATAAATGAACAAAGGAAATTAGTGAGCAGTCCGAGGGAAGTGAAAGGAGAAAAAAGAGACCATTCCTGAACTTCTCACTCCTATCAAGACGCCAAAAAATAAAGTCCAAAGGCAGTTTTTGTTTTCGAATTCACAACCATAGCATTCAGGCTTAACATACTCTCAGTTATATTGATTCAAGTATGATTTAATCCACAGGACAGGCCTCTGGAGCAACTCTGCTGCATGTGCATGCTCTGGCAAGCTTTTGATAAGCAATCACCTCAACGGCCCTATGAAGGAACCTGAGGAAGACAGTCCCTACCCAGGTTACACCTGGCCAACTGACAGAGATCCAAAAGTCTTTATTCCTGACCCTACAGAGTAATGAAATTGCTGGTATTTGGGACACAAAATCCAAATCCAGAGCCTGATCTCAATCAAACATGCAGCTGCTCAAGCAATTTTTTTTAAACTGGAAAGGGAGGAGGCAGAATGTGGAGCCACAATGAATTGCTGTCAGGAAAGGCTTCACTTGCACTTTATGATAGGTGTGTTCTGTAATTAACTCAAATATATAAAAGTATCTTACAGCTGCAAAGACAGATTCTTCCTGCCTTTAAAATTTGTGGCCAGTTGCAGCAAATTACAAAGGAGACTTGAGTGATCATCAGTCTTTTAATCCTTAAATAACTTTACTATTAATTAATATTATAAATTACTTAGTCCTTAATAAACTTTGAAGAGGGGTGAAAATATGTCATAAAATTTTCATAGAGAATGACATAAGAAATTGTTGATCTTTAGGAAATGCCTCATTAATTTTCACATTTATGTGCAATTGTAATAAAAAATGGTTCATTTGCAGGCCCCTCTGCTCAAAATTAAAACTTGGAGAAGTGTAAGACCTTAGTAAAATAAATCATGGACACGTGTCAATTGAAAAAAAATAAGGATAGCAGAAATAATGGCACCTTCTGCACTTTACACTGTCTTCTGTGCACTCCCTATCTAGAGCAAAGCCTCATGTACAACCTCACACTGGACACAGTGAAAATGATGATGCCACAGATATGAGAGAGGAACAGAGAAGCAGAATGAGATGGTAAATTCACAAGAAAGTTACTTTTTGATTCCTTATGCATTGCTTCTAAATAACAAAAACATTCCATAAACATGTGGCATTACATGGGCTGTTTCCAAGGGAAGTATCTATCACAGCAATTCTATTTTTTCCTCTCACCTTCTCCAAGCCAGTGGTCTCATCTTCAATCTCTTTGGGCAGGAGAATGAGCATGCTTATATGTTTGTTAAGGCATGGGAGCTCAAGGATGGCAACATTTAAATCTTTTACATAGCCCAGGCAAAAAGTAGCTTCCAGATTCATCATCTGCACTGGTTTAGTTTCAGTCTGCAAAACACAGTGGAAACAATCTATCATTCCTTTTAATTCACAGATAAGATAGTGACAGAGGAAAGTTGTAAGCTTGCATGGAAGTGATACATTGAGTTATCACCAGAGAATTTCATTGGTTTTCATAGGTAATGAAAGCAGCAGCGAGAGCTGGCTTTTTACAGTAGGCAGCTTTCCAAAGAAAAGTGGAAAAGAATTCTACTTAATACAATAGCAACATCTGGGGGATGTGCCTTAAAAGAGCAATTCATCTAATATTGGTGGCCCTTATGCCTTTTCACTGAGTACTACCAACTACAGTGTCTACAAGGCATTGTAATGCTAGCAAGTGCCAAGCACTGAGCACAGCTCAACAGTGAAGGTCAAGCTGTTCATACCAATAACTGATTTTTGGTTCAGGAGTTGAAAGAGAATCAGAAAAAATTTCAGGCTTACCTAAATCTCTAAGTCTTTGCTTTTGAATGAAACAAAACAGAACGAGACAAAACAAAAGAAAACAAAACATTTTATTTCATAGGGAAGACTTTAAAACTGTTCTGTCCACATGAAAATGCTCAAAATTCAAATTCAGTAGAAAAATGCTACTTTAGGGGGAAAAAAATCTTGAGATGTTTCACTTAAAAATTTTAGAGTTGATTGTGTGATTTTAAAAACTTTTTTAGCTGGAACTATTGGCTGATGAGGTAAATTATTAATTTATACTTATGCATCTCTATATGCATGTGTGTGTTTATTTGGAATATAATCTCTTTATGTCACAAATTCTGTGCAGCTTTGTATCTTGGCTGTAAGTTGTCTGATTGCAATATTCATCACTGGTCACAGACTCCTGAATGCACCAGCCACAGGTGCTGCTCCCACTTGGACCTCACAGTTAAGCAGGACTGACATGCAGAGGGCTGCAGCCCCAAGCCTGACTGGAAAGAGGGAGACTGATGGGATGACATCTCTGAAGAGGAAAACACAGGGCCAGGCACCTAAGGGATACACTGGAAGAGGTGACACAACTGTACACATTTCACCAGCTCAAGAAATGCAATGTGCTTCACCTCTGCTGGTTTTTGGATGCAGCCTCTGCTAGCTGCAACCTTCCAATCTCTTGGAAAAAGCTACCCACGAGAATTTGCATCTCCTTGCAGACAACAGCTGCTTCTGACCACTTGTACTCAGCTCATGTTGTCTAAACATACTCCCAGGACAGTCTGGGACCCTTGCAACACTGTGTAAGATTAGATAGAGTTTAAGAATGCATGGTAATAAATATTTCTCATTCTCTCTTGTTGGGATTTCCTTAGCTCAAAATTTGCATTTTCATGAGAGGAAACAGTACTTTTGGTTTTTTGGGGTTTTTTTTCTTCACAAAACATACCTTGTTGACTTTAAAAGGACATTCTTTGATCTCTGCCTCTGGGAACTTCTTCATCCAGTTTGTGACAAAATAAGCTGCATTAACTAGAAGGATCTGAGTCTGGTCACTTACACTATCTTCATTCAAAACATTCTCCATTTTTCCTGTGAACGAGTTTAAGATGGTTGTTAATACAACAATACATTAGCAGTATATCAATTGCTTTAAGTGACTATGGTAACATTTCACTGAACGAAACATGTTGGTGTCCTGCATCTCACAGATAAAAGATTTTCTTTCTAATGGAAAATTACAAAAAGGAGCACTTAATTAAAATTGCAGCTTAGTTTTTGATGTGACGTTTGGGGTCAAGGCAGATCTTCCAAATAATGTTTTGTTGGTTTATATCACATGCAATCAAAACTACATCTCCTGCTTTTGTTCAGTACCTTAAAGAAGGTGCTGAGTTTTCAGTGAAATTCAACAGGTTTAAGTGAAAAAACACTTTGTCATTTGAAGAGCAAAACTTGAAGAGAAGTTTCAAATTAGCAGCTAATCTTTTCTAGACTGATACACGAGAATAAAATAACCAGAATAACAAAAAATGCTGCTGTGATTACAGTTAATACCCAAATAGCGCTACAGACTTCAAAAGAGGATGTAAATGTCATGACCCACTCTCTCTCTGTTTTAGACCTGCCATAAATGACCCTGAATTCAGAGTACTGGGAAGGCAAGCCCTGTCTTGGAGCTGCACAGGCAGGGCAAGGTGCTTCCCCATGGGCACCTGTGCCAGCCCGGGAAGGACCAGACTCATGCATGGTGTTTCCAAATTTGCACCACAGGAGGGCAACAGGTGGCAACCAGCCCCAGGGCCACCTCTGCCGGGGCTTCCACATGATGGCAAATGAGAGATCCACATCTGCTTGTGGCACCCTTGCTGGCAAAAGCAGCTGAGATATTAATTAACAGCCTGAAACTCAGAGTCCAGCGAGTACTTGCCATTACAATGAAGCTTTTAAAGGAATTAGAGGGTTCGATGTTTTGGTTTTACATGTTGTGATGCTCCACAGCCAGGACCTGTCATTCTCCCAGACCATCCTGATGCAGTCAAATGTGAGCAGCTTTCCCCAAGGCTAAAGCAAGGTCAATCTCACATTTCCACTTTCAGAAGTGCTGCAGCAGTGAAGTCAGTGCTGCTAATCCTCATGAATTCAAATAGTAGGCCTAGTCTTCTTTCACTATGTATTTACTCCTAAAGAGGTGTCACAAGGATAAAGATCTTTCTCTAAAGAGGCAAACAGCATCCCCAAGGTTAAGCTGTACCCACCATCAGTCAGCTCTGAAAGGGCTTTGTTGAGCTTTTCTCGGGTTTCCTCAGTTTTTTCTTTGAACTCCACTAATTCCAGTTCAGATGGAAAAGGTCTCTTTGTGGAGTTGACAAAGTCCTGAAAGACACAAGTAACCAAAGTCATCCTTGGTTAAGTGCCATTGGGTAGTTGAGGAGTTCATTATCCTTTGAGGAGAGGTATCAAATAACTGCAGGAGACAAGAAGGACATACACCTGCATCCAGCACATCACTCCCAAGGTCTTCTTCAGACCTGTGGTGTTACATCAGCAGTTAAGTAACTTTGATAGTGCAGGAGTGACCATGTTGCCAGAGTTTACAGGATAAAACAATCCTCAGTCCAGGCCTGAGCAAGACTGAGATAGAGGCCACAGTCTGCTCCCATCATGCCTGTCCTCACCAGGGAAGACACTTATTGCTCTGGGTCCTGGCCTTTGCTGTAGCAGAGGCTAACAGCAGGTGATCTGATCACAGCATCACTGCAGCATGTTGAGTTTTCTGAAACACCTCTTTTAGGCTGATGTTATCCTTGCTTGGGACTCTACTCCAGCACAACTTGGTTTTCCCCCAACACACAGAGCATTCTTCTCAGTTTTTTGCAAAGTTCTTAAGTTAAAAGGCCAAACACCACCTTCCTCACTTGTATTGCTTCAATAGTCAGGCTTCTGCCTTCTCAGGCAGATTAAGAAAACTGAAGCTTATGCAGTAATTACTTGGGTGTGTGAACTGTACACACACTTGCACCACCAATATTTTTTATACTCATTTTCACTCATACTTGCAATGCAAAGACTTTGATGTGGCATTAAGTTATGTTGCATTCAAAACCAAACTTGCTGCTGACCTAAAGCATATTAATGAAAGAATTAAAAGTGTTGTAATAGTTGCACAGCTTGGGGTCAAGCAGCAGACTCATCCATCCTCCTACAAACCTTTATGGCAGCAGACAATATTAGGCTGTTTATCATTTGAGTCCAGTCAATCAACAGCCAAAAGTACAAGAATTAATTTTAAATAACATTGCAGTCTGACACCATAATCCATCGATATGATGGCCAAGTAATTCATTACACCAGGGTCTTCCTGCAGTACTTACTGTGGTAGGATTGAGAGACTTGTCTACAAAGAGCCGTTTAACCATTTTCAGTGCAAAGAAAGAGCTGAGTTTGGAAACATCTGAAGTTATTGTTTGAAACCCGAAAGAAACATCTTTGACATCTTGTAAATGGAGCACCTGTTAAATGAACATGATAAAACACTGAGCATCTTTTTTTTTATTATTATTGTCTAAACATTCCTAACAGCTAAGCAAAAAATAATGTTAGTTTGTGACCAGAGCTGTTGCTTTTTGTATTTAAGCTAATGACAGAGCCTCTCACTGTTGTTACTTAAAAATCATTTATGTATTTGACATGCTCACATAAATCTAAAAACCTGATCCTACCAGAACTTTCACCAAACGCATTTCTTTCCTATGAGCAATACAAGGAAATCAATAGAGCTGTTAATGCTGGTGATGGGATTTAGTCAACTAAAACTCCATAGTGTGGAGTCATAATGTTTTTGTCAAACTTACATTCCCACCCAAAATCCTGAAGCTTTTAAGACAGATATGTAAGGGTCCCAGATAATCTCCTTTCTAGAACTGGGCTACACCTTTAAAAATGCTTGACAGATCATCAAGTTTTCTGACTGCTGTGACTAATACATGACATCACATGACATTTCAGCAAAAACTGATCAGATAAAGATAACTGTGTTTGGTTTTTTATACAGAGTATAACCATAGGTAGGGCTGCTGACCCACATATGGCCACCTCCCTACTCCTGGGAAAGACAAGTCCAGTTCTAGGAAATACTGGGGTAATGATGCCTTTGTTTGAAAATAACCCTATAAATACGAATTAAACTTTTAATGACTACTTATTACAGGATCTTTGATGGTGGCTGTTTCATTACAGGAAGCCTGTCCAACCCTCCTCACCTGCCTCAAATTCCCTTACGAGGCACAGCAAGCACTTGTGACCTTCTTTTCCTTTTGTAGATCCCTACTGCTCTTTCTTTCAGAACACATCACATCTTCACAGACAAAACTGCTGCTCTGCCTTAGTCACCCTTCCATATCCTCCCCTCTCCTTGCTCAGAAGGAGTAGAAGGAAATAAACTCCCATTCCAGCAGCAGCACAGCTGTCATAGCCAACTCCAAGTCCATTTCCTTAGAAACAACTTTCTCTATTTATTTCCTTTTCCTCCAACAGTTTTATTTCTTGGCATGTTAAGTGCAGAAAGCTTCTGTGCCTGGGAACTAGATTGGAGGAGAAAGCTACTGCAGCTTCTCTACCTGGGGGAATTTTTGGCACAAGTTTGTTGACTGATGTTTCAGAGTACAGCTGCCAATCTGGCTCCTTTTCTATCTAGTATTTCAAACCCAGGCACGAACTCAGGGAAAGGCAGAAGCTAGAACAGACATGGAAAATAGGAGATATTACACTTAAAAGCATACCGAGCTCTCCTTAGCATCTGTAGTCAGCACTTTTTAAATACCACTAGAGAAATATGAAACACAAGTGTGCTTGGGTAACAGAGCTCCACTTGTGGATTGTGCAGGTTAACTTGTTATTATGGAATGGTTCAAAGCAAATTGCAGACACAAGTGAAAGCAAAATAAGGGCAGGGTAATATTTTTAACTTTCCCACCAGAAAGACAACGCTTGAATTTTGAAATTGTAAGGGAGCTTCAGGGTACCATTTGAATTTAAATTTTAATTTTTTTTTTTAATACTGTTTGGAAAAATGTGCAGTGCTTAGAAAGTCTGAAAGTCTTCAAGGCCAGGTTGGGTAGGGTCTGGAGCAACCTGGGCTAGTGGAAGATGTCCCTGCCTGTGGCAAGGGGATTTAAGGACCCTCACAGAAACCATTGTGTGATTCTATGACTTTCATGGACATATTGCTGTGCAGCTCTGTGAACAGCACAAGACTCCCTGTAATCTGTGGCATAAGTAGGGGCACAGAAGGCTGTGCTTAGGGGTACTTTCAGTGAATGAGAAACTACATGGAGGAATTTCCAAAGGAGGGAAAATACATTCAAATATGTAGAGAGTCTTTCAGAGCCAGGTGATAATCAGCATACAAATGCATACTTAATTTGCATTTAATGCACCTTCAGGTAACTGCAGAAACCATGGGGACCCTCACTGGGACAAAAAAGATCCAGCTCAATCTCTGCTTACACAGAGGCAGCAGACAAGGCTGGAGGGCTGACTCCCTGCACCACAGGGTGAGCTCCATAAACTGATTGAATCATGACTGCCATGATGGATCATGATGCTGGAAACCCCTTGAACATCATGAGCTGCTCTTGAACATCAAGAGAAGGAGAATCCACAAATGGATGAAATTGTTCCTCTTCTACTGCATCCACCTCCTCTTCACAGTATTGGGGGAGAAAGGGGAAAAGTCAGTTACAGGGCTGCTACACATACTTGCTGCTGACAGCAATGGCAAAATCATTTCCAGTTCTATAAAGCTTAAGCAGTCTTGAATAATGAAAAAACAGTCATAGAAAATGCAGTGATCTGGACAGTGACTACGCTAAAAGGAGACAAGGCTTTAATGCATCTGTAAGGACTCTGTTATGTCCACGTCCAACTTATACATGCCTGAAAAGGTTTTTCTTTAAGACAGAGTTTCAGACTTATGTTGTGCAGGGCCATGGAGTGTGGAACCATTCAAGAAATTCGGATGGATGGTTTGAAGTCTGTCTTACAAGGGAACCAGACACCCAGGAGAATGTTAACAAGAGTTAGTAAGAAAGACACCTACAACAGCAATATCATTTTGCAGCCACAGAACAGGTTGCTGAGAGCTTACCTGTTTCATCTGGTCTGCAGTATCACCTTTCGTAGCTTTATATGCCAGAGCCAGAGACGTTGAGGTACACAATGGGGAAAAAATAATGTTGGCTGTTTTGTCCTTCTCACATAGCTTTTTGAACATATCAACTGCAAAGGCAGTGTTTGCTAGTTGCAGAGCGTCCATGGTCATCCTGAAACGGAAAAGGGAAAAGAGACATGACTCAGGTTGTAATTCTAGTTCCTGCTGTGGTGGGGCTGGGTCAGAGAGGAGAGGAGAGGAGAGGAGAGGAGAGGAGAGGTTCAGTAATAGCCATTATCTTCAAGTGACACTGGCAATGCCATGTGTTATGTAGAGCCAGTATTATCAGAAGAACTTGAGAAAATCTGTGTGGGTCATGGTGACCCACACACACTGAGTCAAATTGGATCACATATGAATTTAATCTGTTTTTAATTGATACTCTTAAAACGTGCCAACTCAGAAGGTAATTCACCTATGCTCTGGGCTGTCCTGACTCTCAGACCGGTCTTCAATGGTCTCATAACTTCTCTATCTCTTGCTTCATGGCTAATTGTCCATTAGACTTTTAGCTTTGGTACATGTCCGTCTTCACGGGGTTGATTCCCCACTATCCCTGGCCTTGCTAGAAGTCTCCAGAAAGCTGTCTGGTCCTGTACATTGAGATTATTTTAGTAACTTACAGGAGGCCTTCTAAAGAATACTGCTGTGTGCCCACCCATCACATACACTGTTTTAGCTCAAAGGTTTCCTAGCTACTCTCAGTAACTGCAGTTGCCACAGGGCTGTTACATGACCTGTGCAGTCAGGAAAGGCAAGGACAGTTGCTGCTGTCCATGCTCTGGGAAAGCCAGAGACTATTCCCATCTTCCAGGCTGCTTTCACATACCCAAAGTTGCACTTTAGTATAAGCACATTTGTGTAGATTCAAGCCAAGAAGGGTGAACCCCAGAATTTCAGTCAATAGCGCAAGTTTGACTTTAGACCAGCAATCACACAGAAGATGACCCCTTTGGCATAGTGAATTTGACACTTACTATGCCCCCAATACCATGTATCCCTAAAGAAAAGGAAACTGCTAAAATTGGTGCTAAACAGCTCCATCAAAGCTATTGACAGAGATAGAAAGGAAATGGAAATTTTTGCATGTGTTATGCTGCCCAAATGTAGCTGAACATCTGACACGATTGTACAGAGACACTCTAGAGCAGCTGTGGCACTTGACAGTAGTAATGACTTCCAAATAATTTGTGGTTGTTATAAATTTTTATAACTATTTTTTGTGGGAGTAACAGAATGGGCATCTAATTTGCCTGCAACACAGTAGAGAAAACACTTTGATTTACTCATAAGACCTGTTTGACTACAGAAGGCCCTTTGCAAAATAAATGTCTTTATTTTTATTTTAATTAACTTACACATGTTCTTGGATCTATTTGGTAACGCAATTGTTTTACTTGAGAACTAGTTTGTTTTGGGCTAAAAGATGCAGTATAAAAGGTTAGTGAAATGCACTGCATTTAATCAAGTTTAAAAAAAGACATACTGGCATTAAACCAAGGCTTTCTAAGTCAGCATTTGAAAAGCACACCTAACCAGCCCTGCACTCTTGCAAAATGTTCTGACTGTTGGTATTAGCAACAAACTGTTTGCTAATAAATCCCCTCCCACTGGGGGAAGGGAAGGGGGGGAAAAAAAAAAAACAACAAGAAAAAGAATTTGTCTTGAAGATGGCAAACATTGAGCATATTTCACTGGAGAAACTCATCCTCAGGGATGGGGATACAGAGGAGTATGCTTTGTAATATCCAGAGGTTTTGTCAGACTCGGAATTCAGAATGGGTCTGGCTGGACTTGTCTCTCTGGCAGTCTCTGGCAGCTGCTTGGTAAAGAGAAATTTTCCATGAGAGATTCCATTTTACAGCATCAGCAGGCATTGAGCTGATGTCACAACAAGGTTCAGGAAACATCTCAGAGATCTTATGAGTGTAAAGAGAGGACCAAGTGCCAGCCCAGCACTGCAACCATCCACCTCATTTATGCAGACACAATTTCTCAGGCATGAAAGCAACTAATTACCAGAAAAGTCGAGCTTGCCAGCAACCATGGGCTCAGCACACACCTTAAGGGAGGAGAGCTTTAGGCATCACAGTGGCAAAAGACAGAACAAGTTTGAAGGACTGAGAATGCTGATGGGACAGTAACTTGGAACAACGGAGCAAAGAGGCAAACATAAAACCATTCCTTAAAATGCCTCCCTGCAACTGCTCATCACAAATGTGCTCTTTTGTGCCTGTGTATGTCTAAAATAAATTCCCCTGCATAGGCTACCAACCTTATTTTTGCCCTTAACTCAACCATTCTTGCATGAACACACAATACATTCCTATATTGTGTCTGCTTCTCAGTCTCTTTCTCTCTCTCTTCCCCACCCCACACCACCCCCGAAACTGAAGATTTGGGACAAGTACTAACTTCACAGGTATTTCTTACTGAGGAACTGGTGGAAAATTACCCAGGGAAGCAAGAATGTGTCATTCAGTAAACATCTACCACCCTCAAAAAGACAAATAATACAAAAAAACTCATGAGTCATGCAGTGCAACTGAAAAAAAATTAATTTGTTAATGGAGTAAATTTTTTAGTATTAGCTAGCATGATATTATTCTATTCAGGCTCTGGATCTTCCTTACAGGCTAAAAATCAATATGAAATCCCAACCAATTAAAAATACTCCTTGTTCCTTTCTGGCTTAATGTTGACTTTGAGATGTAGATGCGCTACCTGTGTTTCACTTCCTTGGGTTGCAAGACATTCAGAGTAAGAAAATAAAATAGGAAATTCTACATAATTGAATTAAATTCTTCTTCCTTATGCCAGTTAAAAGCTGTACCACGGCTTAAAAACTCCCCTGGCCTCATGAGGAACTCTGATACGATTCATGTTGGATCATTTTTTAACTCTGATACAATTCATGTTGGATCATTTTTTATTGTTTTGATGTTTCTTTTCAGTGTGAAAAACAGGAGGTATTTCATGGTGAACCTTTTATGTACCCTTTGCTCATCCAGTAACTGCTGATACTCTCAAAGCTTCTTTGGAGGAGAGTGAAACTGTTTCTGGTAGTGGCAAAGCTCTCCATTCTAATTTCTTCCTTTTAAAGCTACTATTGAAATAAGGACCATTCAGGGCATTTTGTCGGAGAAAAAAGCTCAGGTGCACACTTGACCTTGAATTATTGGCTGGATAGCAAAGAATAATCTCTATTCCACCATCTTTTTTCAACTGGCCAGTCAGACTCTGAATCTCCATTTATTAATGACTATTATATTATATTATATTATATTGTATTTAAGAGCTTACAATATTCATATTATTGAAAAGAATTTACAGTATGAAATATTAAAAAACTTTTAATCTATTTAAAGCCTTGAGCACCCCAAGCCTTGCAAGTCCAGTAAAGCCAGTTCCAGACAAGTGAGAAGGGTTGAGGCTCCCAGTGAGAGGAAAGCCCATTAGCTGCCCATTAACAGTCTCAGAAATCAGATGAAGCTCCTGAGTCAGTAATCACAGGGAACCCTCAAACAGGGAGGAGTCAAAAAACTGAAAATGAAATTTTTAAAAGGCCTGCTGCAAGGATTCTTATTGGGTCCCTCCTTTCCTAGGAAAGCAGACTATCAGCATTTCCAGAAAGGCCCACAGCACTGGGGCATCTTCTAAGCACTTGGAGCTTGCGATCCACCCAACTTTATTTAAAACTGTGGCCATCACAGCATGAAAGAAACATTTTCAGATACAGAAGGGAGCTGAAAGGCTACGGAACCAGTTCAGAAAAACCTGATTTAAACTTGTTTATTGGTATAAGACACCATTTTTGCTTAGTCACTCTTGGATTCAACAACTACAACAAACCACCCCCCCCACCCCGAAAAAAAAACAACAGGGAGGCTTTTTTTACTATCTGCTTACTAAAGGAAAATCTAGATATAACTTATATTTAAAAATATAATTACAAGAGTAGCAACATCTGTGTGCAAATGTCTGACAAGTCGAGTTAGTTGTATGGCAGGAATAATCCGATAAAGCAGAACCAAGTATTTATTTTATTCTTGTCTCGGTTAAGCACTCTTTCCAGGAGAAGACACCTGTGGTGGATAAAGCATAGACAATGCTGGCCATCCAGAGCTGGGGGGTATATTTGGTTTATATCTCAGGAGCTGCGAGTGCCAGCGCTGTAGTCTCTCCAGTCCAAAGAAAATTCCAAGAGGATGAATTATATAAAACAACCCACAAGCAAATTTCACTAGTGAGGCATTAATATTGAAATTAGATCAAGAGTTTAACATGACCCCACTTCAGCTCTTACTCAGCATACATGATACAAAGGAAATAAAAGATTTGTGTGAGCCTTTTCTTCTTCTACAGAAATTACAACTTTCCACTTGGATAAAAAACCAAGGACACAATTTCGTCTGAACAGACATCGGGGAATGCAAGACATCAGACTGATGTGGGGCCAGAGCATCTCATATGGTTGAGGAAAAAGCACTGTCAGCAACAGAGCGGGCAAAGTCACTCCAGGAAAGAAAGAGAAACAAGCCACTGCAATATGCTTTGTTGTACTTCAATAGCCAATGAACTCTTCAGAACTAAATGGTTGCAGTGAAAATAAATTTGTAATTACTAGGCCTAAGCTCCTGTCCTTCACTTTAAACAAGTGCAGATTAGTCACTTGGTTAATAACTCAGAGCAAACAGAGCAGAGCATCCACAGCTCTGCAGAAAAAGAGAGGAATATTTCTTTCTAACAGGGGCTTACAAACCAAGGTAAATCCTACTTTGGCACATGGAGGATTTTCATGGCATCATAGACAACCTGCTTTTTCTGATATGGAAATAGCCATTTGCAATGAACCACTGTATTTTAACAGTTCCTAATGCCCTTGCTGTCTCACCTGCCAGATCTTACTCACTGCTTCCAATGAATCTTTCCAAAAAGAAAGAAATCTAGCATAACAATTGCAGCAATTTTGAAATGAAACCAAAAGACTGTCATTTGGGAAGGCAAAAAAGCTTCTTTAAGTCCACATGTACATTTTTTGAACAAATTTCCTTATCCCACTCCCTCCATGCAATTATGTTTCACGGCCAAGATTTGTTAACTATTAGCTCAGCATAAATTAAAGTATCAGAGAAAGAAAAAAGCTGTACTTACTTTGCAAGGCTATAATCCTGGTAAACGAATCAATGAAGTGAGCACAGCACGAAGAACCAGCTGCCTGTGCTGAAACCTTGCTGAGCAGAAGACTCTGTTACTTGCCTACTCATTGACACCACTCCCACTTTCCCAACCTCAATTTGTGCACACACACACTCCCTCTCACTCTCGCTTTTTTTTCCCCTCCCTTAATCATTCTTCGTGGCAACTCCTACATTGGAGGAGCAAAATGATTCACACCAGAGTTGTCTTTGCCTGCCCAGCCACTGAAGACAACAACAAGCTCTGGCAGGAAAGAGCAGCCCTGTGTGTTGCCTTCAGCAAGCACAGTACAAAAGGCAGCAGGCAAGAATGAACGAAAGAGTGAATGCAGGAGTTGATGAGCAATTAAAAGACCTTCTCAGCAAAACCAGCACTCCACGAAACTCCAATTGGGATTACCACTATTTGCAGAAAAATTGTAATCACGAAAAAGCAACCCAGAAGAAAACCAAAACACGTAGAAGTGTGTGGCTGGGCACTTTGCATCTGTATATGCATTAAGACAGTATCTTAACTCTGCCTACGAGGCATAGGTGTGTGTTTGGCTGCCTAAAAAGCCCAAGGTCAAACTGGAGTTAATGCTCAAAGGAAAACATCTTGTTGCTGTAAAGCAAAGCTCCCTCCCATGAGCAGCCAGGTCCTCTGCAGGGGAGCAGCCTTCCCTGCTGCCAGCTGTCCCCAGAGATGGCAGGGGAACAGAAAGTCCCACCCCTTCACTTCCAGAATGGGCACCACTGGGGTCATGTAAATACAGCCCGCGTTAGTACCGATGAACATGACAGCGTGGGAAAAGAAAGGGACAGGGAGAGGTGCCAGTGCAGCCACCCGGTCTCTCTTCTGTAATTTGAAAGACGTATGCAGTCCTTCCCAAGTCCTACCCCTGCTCCACACAATCCCCTGGCTGGGCAGCCGAGCCGCCCGCGGTGGACAACAGCAGCAAATACCCCCTGGGAGGGCACGGCTGCCTCAGTCCCCATGAGGAGACAGCCCCACACCACAGGCACAGCTCGGGTTCACACCTCAGTAAGCCCAAGTGGCCCTGAATATTTTTAGACTACAAAAACCATAAGCAAGATAATTGAATTTGCTTTCAGGTTTGAAGTGCTGGTGTGCCCAGCTGCCCAAATGAAAGGGATAGGACACCAAAGGATGCATTTTCACCAGAAGGTACTTCCTTGGTGACAGTGGGAACTGGGGAGATGGTATCTCCTTCTGGAACAACATGTTTCTGTGTTGCTTTGAGCATAAATCAGGCCACACCACAGTATCCTGATTGGGTCCTACCCATGTTTCCTTCCAAAAGGCTCCTAAGCTCTTATTACCCAAATGATTTTTTTTTTTTTTTCTGTGATGCAGATGGAGTTCACCTTCCATCACTGCCAGACAGCAAATTTAAAATTCATATCCTTTTCCATAACTGAATTCAGAACAAAGACAGGGTGTGGATATGTGTAGCCAATTAAAATAAGGCCAGCTGGCTAAACTGTGCCACTGGGACATCATTGTTATATATATAATTAAGCTTTCTGTAAGAGAAATGTTTATGAAAATACACAATAATTTTGGCTGCCAGACTCTTCTCAGATGTCTGCAGGTTATCTAAAGCCAAGTGTTGCCATCTCTGCAGAAGCAAACATTTTTTAAGATCCAGGTCTAAAAAGTATGGTCACTGTGAAGTCACTCAGGAGCTTCTGGATAAGCAGCAAGGAGGTGGACAACAGGCAGATTGCCTTCACAGAGGCAGCACAACTCACCAGATCCATTTCCTTCTTACTGATAGGCAGGAAATACAGATATAAGTATGTGCCTCAAAGGGCTGGACAGTGGAAAAGGGAAAGGGCTCTGCATCACCAGATAGAGGTGTGTAAATATCACTTACACTTCACTGGGTAACTGCTCTATGATGGCTGAGATCTGGCACCATATAGCAGTACAGAATCCTTCAGTCTGACCTAGTTAGTGCTGAGAAATTAATTAATTCTGACCATGGTGCCATGAAACTAGTAATTACTGCTGCAATTGTTATGCTTCGAGTGAAGAAGTACACTGGCTCTGGTAAACGAGTGACTCATAGGACAGTTTTGCTTCCCCTAAGAATGGACAGTTTGGGCTCACTTGCTTTTGGAGGCAGTGTTAAAATAACTGTGACCTCCTGCTAGCTACTTATTCAGATTTATGGGAATCCCTGGTATATAACTGGGTGTTACTTACAGCCCAACAAGGAAGATGTGTAAAAGCAGAAGATGCTAACTTGAAAAGTTAGAAGAGGCTGAATCTCAGGTAGTTGAAGTTTGCACAGGACAAGAAGCGACGCAGTTGTCCCTGTGTCCACGAACACTCTTCCTCAGTCTGACTGAATAACAGCTACTTGCATCAGCATCCCCACGTCCTTCACTTACCTTTCACTAAATCAGTTCTGTTCAGTTTAATCTCAAAGTATTTTCAACTCACACCTATTATGACTTGTTTTTCTACCACCACAATAAAAAACCAGAACCAATAACAGGATTTTCTCTTATGAAAAAATAAAAACTATTTTTAAGCCCCCTGTGAATTGGACACTTCCTATCAAAAAATAGGTAAAAAGAATAAGGTAAAAGAATAAAGTAGAAACAATGGGGATGTGACATGGAACACTTTGAATCTTAGTGTGAAGCCTTTAACCCAGACAAGTTGCAGTCTACTGGCAAAGTAATAAACAAGCTACTGTCCTCACACTTCCAGATCTCAAGGAAAAATCCAAAGACGTTGCTGGATGCTAGGATCCAGCAGTTACATTTGTGTGCCTGCATCTCTGAACTGGCATGCCAGACACACTCCATTGCAGAAGGGATGCAACCCACCAGGTGACTCTCCTGTTACTCAGCCTGCTCTCAGTCCTCACTCCCCTGGCTCTCCTTGCCACTCCCTCATAGGAACGCTGTTCCTACATGATGCTGGAAAGGAAAAAGCACCAGCTGCCTTCTCCCCACTCTTCAAGCAAGCTCATTTAGGGGGAGCGAATACTCTTGCTGCTCAATGCAGCATGAAGAACTAATTCAATTATTTCAGAGGCTCAAAGCATCCACTGTAGTCCTTATTTTTCCTTCCCCGTAATCACTAACTCTTAGTGCACGTCTGATTGCAATTAATGCCAGCATATTTAGAAGACCACACAGGAAATCATCTACAAGCGGGACTGAATAATTAATAGAACAAACCTGGTGCACTGTTTCTATGCTTTCAGTCATGAAAGATCTTCTAATCAAGTTGCAGCTTTCACAATAAGCTTTGGATCTTGCAAGGAAATCAGCGGTAGGAGGTTATTTGTACCCTTTTGTTTTGATTCAGTGGCCTACAGCTTTAACACAATTAGAAATATTCAAAGGGTAAGAAAGACTGCAGTGTCTGTAAACAAGTATACACAGCCAAGCTTTTCATAGTTTTCACATAGCATGGAATAAGCCATAGCCAAAGTATTTTTCATTTCATAAGAAATGCAAGTAAAAGATCACATTGACCACAAGTTAATTTAAAATTAAAATAACATTACAATAACAAAGCATTACTCTATGGTTCCATTGAGAGAGACATAAACTGAATAGCAACAAACACCCTACTTTTTTCCCCTCCCAAGGCATCTTCACCAATACATGTAAAGGTGGTGTCACACAGCAACACAGTGAACCAACACGCATGGTCACAAAATAGTTTTCTTCAGACATCTCTGCTGACGTAGAAGTATTACTCACCAGTGGTTATTTCTAATAACAGACAGGAAATTAATTTCTCATACTTTAATGTGCTCACTTTTGTGTTGGGTTTTTTGGTTTGGTTTCTTTTTTGATGAGACTCTTCTGAACTCAGGTATATGTTTCATTGGGGAAAAAAAAATTGGGATAGGCAACCAAACAACTGACAGATTTCAGTGAGAGCAAAGCCTTTAATCTGGTGAATAGGAAATGAATGATTCTATGTGCTGAGATAAAGTTGTTGAAGATATGACACTTTCCCTAAAGGTGTTGCTCCCAATACTTAGCACTAGGCATAATGCTTAGTGTAAATCAACTTAATGAAGACAGAGATTTGACTGACTACTTGGAATAGCCTCACAATATAACTAGGAATTTGAAATACAAGGGGATATTAATATATGTAAACCAGGCTAAAAACTCTGACACATTACTCTGAAACTGTACAAAGACCAACTTCTGTGAAACAAAAGCAGAGAGACAATGCTTTGGATTAATAACTTCTCACCAAAACATCTGTGATCCATTCCTTACATGAAAAAAACCCAACTTTGAACCCATCTCTGTGTGCACTGCTGGTTCAGGGTGCCATCTCATGGGGACAAAGATAATACTCTTTTTCCTTTGTCACTGGTGTCTATTGTTACTGCATCTGCTTACTTCACCAGGCTGAAACTATGATTCAAAATCACCGGCCCTATGTTTGTCCCAAAAAAATGCAGACACACTCACATTTGCCATGTTTTCTCAGTATTTTTTCAATTTAGTGATATTTTCAAATGTTTGAAGTGTCACTCTCTAGTATTGTTTAGTCAAAATCACTTTTCCACAGGAGTGCTGCTATTAGGAATGCTTGATTATCCACAATTTCTTGTGCTTGATTATAGATTTGTGGAAAACCTCACTAGTGAATTATTAGCAGCATAATAATCCAGCAGTAAATTCCAAACTGAGCATAGGAGCAATTTTAGAATTATCTGCCATCAAATATCAAAATAAAATCTGTATGTGGATAAGATTGCTCTTGTCAATGTGGAAATTCTAAAGAGGAAGGAGATCACACTGACATAAGGTAAATTAGCAGAAGTATCTTTCCCAAAAGAAATAAAGGGATCAAGCAGCTCCCTCCCTCAAACACCAAACTAGTTTTAACTCAAGATTCAGCAGATTCTGGAAGGGATTACATGACCTTCATTGCTCACCATAGCAGACCTGGACTCTGACACACAGTTTCTCTTCCAGCTTGGTGGTTTTTGTACTACTCCCTTGAGTGCCTTCTTATCAGTATAGATGAAGGGGGAATGAGACTTAGGGAATTTTTTCCCCCCTTTTTTATTATCCATTGTCATCTGCAGATGAGTCACTTTCTTCTGTAATCCAAGTAGTTAACTCTGTGTAATTAACCTGGGTGAAGGCACATATTTTCCCAGGCTTGCTTAGTGCAGGTTCGCGGTCTGAATTTATCTACATTAAAGGAAAATGAAAGCTTAGAATTAATATTTGCTGAATATTTCACTGGAAATGGGCGTGACTTCACAGGCTGAATTTACTCCTCCTGTGTGTTTTCAGGGGAAGGTCTTTGTTTATCCCTGCATGCAGCTAAGACAAGGGGTGAACGTGTTAATTCTTGCTTCTACAGGTGAAAGGCAACCAAACCACCGTGTGGATTCTTACGCACAACTTGGAGAAACACACCCTGCACGTTGTCTGGGTGATCAGTAAATTACAGAAGTTATACCTGCAAACCTATCTTGACTCCCGGTTTTAAAATTTACAAATAATAGTCCAAAACTCCAGCTAATGCAAAATGCAAATCTAGTGCCCATGAAAGTGAGGCAGCTATTCCCATAGTCAGTTGATTCAGCTCCCATGACCACTGACCCAGGACTGCAAGACTTGCATCACAAAACATGTAGAAAAGAACATTATATTAGCCCGTGATAGGAAAAGTATAAAAATGCTGTAAATTGTGAGACTCAGTCACATATTTTACAAAAGACAGTTCTAGGACTTGATAATAGAATTCTTACTTTCCCATTTCCATTTACCCAGGCAATAGGTAGTCCAGTGAAAACTAGTTTTCCTCAGTCCTTCTGAGATCCAATGGTCCCATTAAGCTCTGTGGAAAAACTTCAGAGGATACTGCATGTATATTACAAGCTAATAAACTTACTAGCACAATAACATTAACATTTATATAACAGGAGTAGGGCATTAAATTTAATAACACAAAAATGTAATGAGGTAAGATGTCATTACTTGTGGTAAGGCAAATACTTCCCTATTTGTCTATCTAATGCCAGCATTCAATGTCCACTGCAAATGTGACTACTGACTTCAATGGGTTTTGGGTAAAAAAAGGGCAACAGATTTCCTAGAGACAGTTGCATTGAAAGGTGTGGAAGCACTTACATGTGGAAGCACTGTAGACAGGTTATGGTAGAATAATAGCCTGGTTCCAAGAGCTTCCTGCTTAAAATGAAAATTATTCTGCTAAGAGTGGCTTGGATCAAGAGAAAGTTAAATGACCTCTCTATCCAGTTTTTGTTCCTTTCCATACAAGACCTAATTAAAAGGCTTAGGGATTAATAAACAGGGATCCAGTAGGGAAATTCTAGCCCAGAAATCTAGTGCAGACTACACTGCAGTAGCTCATAGCTAGTCTAGTCCCAGACCAGCTCTCTTTCCTTTTATCACCTTAATCATTCAGACCACAAGCCATTCAGTTATGTTGGAAACACTGCTCTCTACAGTCACACAGACAAAAGCCACTTTGAATTTAGCATGATAATAAAGTCTGGAAGCATCAGAGGCAGCCCATCAGTCTTAAAACTTACTCATGCAGATGAGTCTCTGTTTTGCAACAGCCACGTTCAGTTATTCTGGGAATATGGGATATATGTATATGGGAATGGCAAAAGTTATTCCCCTGTCATCTGTTTAGAGGAGTCTGGTAATACTTTTAAAAGGACCTACTGGAGCAGAACTGCTTTTATGCTTCTCCCTGCCTAACACAATTCAGATTTTTGGTACTCTGGCAACAGTAAACACTAGAGACTTTCTATGGCATAGGAGATTCACGGAAAGAAAATCTGGGTCAGCTCACAGATTTGTGTCTTTTTTAAGACAGTGAGACACATGCTGAGACAACCAGCTGGCTTGAACCCTTTCATAACACAGGCTGTAGAACCTGATATACCAATTTTATGAGACCCATGACTTCTCTTTGGGTTACAGCATATATTTTTGAAAAATCTGGCAATGATTAAAACAGACCCCCAGGTGATGTGAGCATCTAGAATATCCTTAGGAGTTGTTCCAATGATTCTACAGTTCATCAAAATTTTAAATGAAGGCAGTATGAAGCAATCCAAAGTGCACAGTCCAAACCTGAACATTTCTAAACTCAAAGAAACATTGGCTGGGGAGCACCTGTTAAACTTTTAACAATAAAATCTCTGAGGTGAATAGGGCTATATAAGGCTGTTAAGTCCTGTGACTATGAAAACAATTCAAAAAGAAATACTGCTGCACCAAACTCAACAATGCATAGCACAAAATCCCTGAACTCATATATATGTAAAAAGGCTGGCAGTTTCCAACTGGCAAAATTGTGTATTTTAAATGAAAATGAGTCAACCAATACAGCCGTGAGGCCACATCTGCTCAACTGTACAAAAAGTCATCAACAAAGGGATTTTATTCCATTCAATCTCAACAAGTTATCAAGACCTAACAAATGAAATGCTATGCAGAAAAGACCTAGGTGAAATGTTTGCCCTTGGTCTCTATATAGAATGCCCATGAATGTCCCCATCTGCTGAGTTCAAGATGAGAAAAACCTAAGAAATCTCCAGACTTATGCTCATAGAGGGTAAGTATTGCCCTGGAAGATAACACATGCAAAGTTAAGGAAAATACTGTTTGAGATTTCATTTTTATTCATGACAATTTCTGCTGCTACTCATGTAACAGCAGAGAAAAAAGTCCTGAAATTCACTATGCTAAATGTTGTTCAAAAAACATAGTAGTAGCAGTGGACTGTATATTTCACAGCTTAAGAAAATAAGCTACATTTTTATTTCTATGCTCTGTCAAAAGATCAAATGAACAGTTTCAAAATGTGCCCTGAGTTATACCTGCAATCATTTCCTTAGGCTATTTTCATGTTGTGCTGGATTAATCTCATACATCCTAAGTAATTCCATTGCCTGGAATAAACTAACTTAGTCCAGAAGACAATACACTTTGTGTATATGCACACCTGATTTTAAATGTGTGCCTTCAAGCATTTACATATTTTGAATTTCCAAGTTTAAAAACTAAACCGGAAGTATAATGAAAATTAACATAACTAAAAAATATTAAGAGTTTAGCTCAAAAGTGACAAATTTAAGTTTTCTTTTCCAGGTAAGCACAACCAGACCCATTACTGTACTATGGCAGGAAATATTGTCACCATCCACCTCAGACCCATGAGATGGGGTACAGTTGGAGGACCACGAGCTCCTCAAAACCCAGTGCCTCAAGTCTTGAGCCAAAGCTCATTCTTGTCTCCAATGCCATAAATATAACATGGCTTTATTTTGTTGTCAGTCTTTCTGGTCCTGAATTCTTTCCTTCCTGTGCTCCATAGCTACACAACACTCTCTCTGCACCCAGAGCACCGAGTGCTTTAGGAATAAGAGCTCTCAGGACACAGCTCTCCTCCATAAGGCTGCTGTGGTTTCAGTGCTATTGAAAGTGGTTATGTATGGCAGCCATCCACCTGGGAACACCACAGCAGCAGGACTCCCACAGGCCAGGCACTATGCTACAGGCAGAAAGGCTCCCAAAGACAGCTGGTGGCTTGAAGTGCTCCTGCTTTTCGGCCCAGCACGTTTCCCGGTTCAAAGAAGGGACACAGCTGCACCACGAGCGCATTGCAGGTCCTGTCCCAAGCGCACGAGCTCATTATGTGTACACCAAACTGGACTGAGGTGCCGCAATGCAATTTGGACAACCTGAATTTTACTTGCTAGTGTTGCTACTGACAGCCTTTGTTACCTAGGTCAGATTGCTCTGACCAGATTCAGCACCATTTCATCAGCTAGAGAAATACAGGAAAACGACGTTATATTTTCCTGTCTTCTCTACCTTGTCTGTCTGCACTGTCAAGGTCTCTAAGGCAGTGACTTCCCTTACCTGCATGGCTCTCATGTCATTTAGCTGATGCCAATCTTACTCTGACAGTAACATTAGTCATCTCTAGCCACCCCTCAGCTGCCATGGTGGAGGACAATCATAGATATCACACCTGGTTGTGCTGTAGGCATGACTCGTTTTATTGACGTATACATCTACTCCTGGCCCAAGGCGTCCAGGCAACATGCAGTGTGGGCCCCTTCCCTCCAAACCACAGCATGGCAGCAGGAAGCATTCTCCACAACAGCTTACTCAGCCTTGGAAACACAGATTGCCCGTGCCCATGCCACGTAATGCCATAGGAACGTGAGCAATAATTCCCCAGGCAGTTATGGGATGGACTTAGTTGAGGCTGGTAGGTACCCATATTACCATCTTTTATATGATTTATTTTCATTACACTTGGTTGTACATAATCATTCTTAGAGTATGGTAACACAGGAACTTCAGCACTGGGAAGTATTAGATAATGCAACTGTACTTGTCCCTCAAATTGAAGTAATGCCCTTAACATGCCACTTCATTTGCTTTGCAAGAAATAATCCTGATGTCATTACTCAGCATTCATCTAGTCTTTCCTCAGGCAAAACTAGCTGCAAAGTCAAATTATAGCAGGGATATTGTATGAGTAAGACTTAAGTAAGGAATGCAAAAATTAGCCTGTTATCTGTAAATTACAGAGGTGCCTTTTCTGATTTACTTTCTTTAATCACATTTGCAGAAACCAGTCGTTTTTTCTGGAGTTTCAGAAGCCAGTTCAGTGTGACTGGAGAGGCATACTTACACTCTTGTGAGGTACTTATTGTTTTAGACCTCGGTCTAAAACCTAAACATAACATTAAGAATTAAAAATCATAGGTACAGATGACACAGAATTACCAGCATCAGGAATGCATCTGAGAATACTCTGTTACACTAACCAGAATGAGAAGGTGAAGCCAAAAAGGAA
Source organism: Promerops cafer (assembly GCA_013398275.1). Classification (NCBI taxonomy): domain Eukaryota; kingdom Metazoa; phylum Chordata; class Aves; order Passeriformes; family Nectariniidae; genus Promerops; species Promerops cafer. Next base: position 149,879 of record VZSE01013397.1, read on the forward strand.
ATGATACCCCAAGGAAGTAGCCTGTTTTAAATAAAAAGGAGGTTAAAAGTAGCCCAAAGGCTTCATGATGGTATAACCAACCATGAAAGAGTGAAAGGGATGGTTTTGTCTCATCCTTTGAAGATGGAATAAGAAAGAAATGGATATATAATATTTAACCCAGTTTTCTTGAGCCCCTTCCACCACTGATGCTATGCTTGAATCCTGATGACCACACAGCTATAAGGTTCCTTTAGAAATCATCATCTCTCCTTTCCCCTTGGCCAATTTCAGTTGTCTTTAGTGGCAAACTCTCTTTACCATCTCATTTCCCAAGACTGATTACATGACTTAATCTTTCCTACATCATGTCTTTACACATTTGCAGTCAATCCAAGGAGAACAGCTGTTACTGACCATGTCTAAAAATCAACCAAAGCATCCTCAACTCGTGAGGACACTTACCAAAATAAATTGCCAACCAGATGACTTAATGAAGAGATTCACCACAACCTTCCCTAGTACAGGAGGAACTGTGGCTGTGCCTTTTTCCCTGGTGCCCAGAGTACACAGCCTACCAACCATATCAAAAAGGTTCAGCAGACTTTTATTACAAAATAAAATCAAAAAAGTTACACTGGAATTATTCGGTTAAAGCTGCACTGCAGTAACTTGGAGGTATTTGGAAGAATGGGGTTTATTACAGTTAAGTTTGCCAGATACTTTTTTGCCCTAAAGGAATTCATGTACCAGAGGGGAAGGTATGGCGCTTATTTAGCAGGCGTCCTTACATCCATACAGCAAGTTGGCTTTCCAGAACTGGTTTGGAATTGGCTGTGTGTTGAGTCACTTCCTCCTCCCCACTCCATAAGCATCGCACGTCACCTGATCTTCATTACACGGGTGAGTGACACTTGCTCATGACTCTGTCATGATTGATTAAACAGGATTGGGCCTGTTTAATCCGGAGAAAAGAGGACTGAGAGGGGATCTTATTTAATGAATATAAATATCCCCAAGGCAGCTGCCAAGAGGACGGTGCCAGACTCTTTTTGGTGATGCCTACTCTTTTTGGGAGCAGTGGCCATAAACTAGAGCACAAGAAGTCCCACGTCAACATGAGGAAGAACTTCTTTACGTTGAGGATGGCAGAGCACTGGGACAGGCTGCCCAGGGAGGTCGTGGACACTCCTGTGGAGAGATTCCAAACCCCACCTAGGTGCGTTCCTGTGTCACCTGCTCTGGGTGACTCTGCCTTGGCAAGGGGGTTGGACTGGATGCTAGCCGGAGTCCCCTTCCAAGCCAAACACCGAGCTCGGGCCCGCGGAACCCCCGCGGCCGGGGGCGGGCCGGGCGCTCGGGGCGTGCCGGGCGCTCGGGGCGTGCCCGGAAGCGGAGGCGGAAGCNCGGCAGGGGGCGGGGGGCGGCGCCAGGAAGGAGCGGGGCCGGGGGTGTCCCGGGCCGGGGCTACGGGCGGAGCCGGGGCGCAGGGAGCGCGAACGCCCCCTGCTCAGCGGGCCGGGGGTGCCGCAGCCAAGGGGCCGTGGGGGGGACTCGGCTTGGGCTCGGGGTGGCAGAGCCCACGTAGTCAGCCCTCATCGCCCCGGGCCGTGAGAGCCTGGGGAGGGGGTCCCGGGAAGGGGGTCCCTGTGGGCACCAGCCCTGCGGGACCCGGGCGGTGGGGCCTAATGCCCGCCCGGGAAGCGCTGTTTCCTCTTGTGCTCTGGACGCGGGGTTTGGCTTGGGTTGCCCTACGGCTGCTGGTGGCTGTAGGAAGCGCTTGCCTGCTCTGCTGTTCCGCTCGTGTTAACCCTCGGCTGTGGGGCTGTAACCGGTTCTGCGGCTGGCCGGCAAAACAGACCCCGAAGTGAAATAAGTGCGTTCCAAACAGTTCTTTTTTCTCTTCGGCTGTTTGAACCGTGATCATTTTTGTATGCAGTGTTTACACTGGCAGTGTGATGTTTGCATTGGCAAAGCTAGAGGAGATGTTATAGGGTTTATAGTAAGCAGGAGAAGAATGACACCTCTTTAAGCTGACATTCTTTCCTTGGGTGATGTTCATAAAACTACAAACCCGTGGCCTGATAAAACATAGTTTGTGCCTCAGGGATAATTGGAGCTGGTCATTTATGCCCTAGTTCATACAACTTTCTAATAATGATTTTCTGTTTGATAGCAGTGGTGTTCTTCACAGTAACAGGCTAAGATGCAGCTGATGTAATGAAGTATTAGAGCTGAGAATCCAATAGCCAGGTAATAGTCTTTGGCTGTTTACAAAAAGAGAGTCTAGCAAAACCAGGCAATATGTAATGCAGACTTTTGCCTATTTCAGAGGAGCAGGTCTGTGACATGCCCTGTTTTCTCACAGTTCTGTTTTAGCAGGTGATCTTTGCCATTTATTCTTTGGAATTAATGTCACATGTATCACTGTCTTTGTTGTACTGGGTCCAGGAATTGTTGGGCTGCCCTGTGGTAATTAAAGTCACTGATGGGAGTTAAGAACTTTAATATGAAAATAATTTTGGGGGGGTTAATTTTTGCTCTGTTGCTAGATTTGAATGGTGCACAGAGGTGCGTAAGGGAGTCAGCATAAAATGGGCAGCAAGGAGGCAGCTGTCCATTCATACCTGGGAAACTGCTTATCAGCTCCTGGCCTCTCCAAAAAGGAAAGGCTTCGGTTCTGTTCCAAAGAAACAGGTGCTTACAGTGCTCCAGCACTTGCCACAACAGAACCATAGAGTCTGTTTAATTGGTTCATTGTTTTTAAATATCTTTGATTTCAGGTGGATCTGTTGAGATAATCTTTGCTTCCAAGACAGCAACACAAAGCAGTAGAATGCAATATTTTGCTGTTTCTTTCATGGCTATTGCTTACTAGCTTTGTTCTGCCTGAAACACAGCAGAGTGTGGATAGTGGCAAGAGTTACCTGTACTGGAATGTCTCATGGAAACTCCTTGCTGCAGTTCAAACTCTCAGCCTTGCTCCCTGACTTTACATAATCATCCTGAGCATACTAGCAATGCTTAGGAAAGGGAACCACACGGGAAAAAATAGGTGAGGGACTATAGAATATTTAGTTGGTGTTGGTTAACTCTGGCCGACTGCTTATTTTCAACTTAAATGAACCAGTGATCAAAATGACACTTTTAATTGTCTTGAAATGGTATGGGCATTCCAAGGAGGAAAGTGTAATAAAAAGTAATAAGCAGTTACGAGCAACGGAATAGTGGTAATACAATAAATCCACAGAGCAGTGTGTGCAATATGGTGGCTTAGATCTCAGCTTTATTTGAAACTAGCTGAACAAATAAAGTAAAAATCCATTCATAGCTTCTCATAGAACTCCTTGATGCTTGAGATTTGGGTATGTTCTCTGTCTGCTTTGGGGTTTTTTTTCTTCTCTCCCACCAGAGTGATAACTAGAATTTCTCACTAGGATATCAAGAATCTAAATCCTTCTAGAGAAGCCAAACAACTAGTTTTTGAAGATGTCTCCAAGCATAATACAGTGATAGTGCTAGTTTCAGTGATTGTAATCAAGTACTTCCTGTATTGTCTTTGCTGTTTACTGATGTCATCAGTCATAGAATCATAGAATTGTTTAGGCTGGAAAATATTGAGACCAACTATTAACCATGCAGTGTCAAGTGCACCCCTAAACCACGCCCTAAAAAGCACATCTGTATCATAGTTCAAAGTTTCTATGTCTGTGATAAAAAAAACCCAAGCCTTATAATGAGTTTCCAAATCTTTTCATAATAAATGCAAGAGATTGGTAAGACAGACTGCATAGACAAAATAGTAGTAGTTCCAGCTTAGTACAGAGAAAATTGTTCTTGTCACTTGCACTTTTTTGTGTGCTAGTAAATTTCAGTAACTTGTAAATCCTGTTGTTCATAAAAGGATGGAAATATCATGTCTTGTACAAAACACCACCTGTGACAATCAGTTGCCTCCAACTTTGATGGGGGTAAATGTTGAAGAGCAGAAAAACTGGCCGTCAAAGAACAGTAACAGCTTAAATGGTCTCTGATCATGGAAAATACAGCAATTAATTATTTGTTTGTGTTACAGAAAGCAAAAGACCTTGCTAGCAAGGCAGCACAAGAAGATAAAGCAGGAAACTATGAGGAAGCCTTCCGCTTGTACCAACATGCTGTGCAATATTTTCTCCATGTTGTTAAATGTAAGTGTGATGTGTTGGATGATTAAGTAGAGTTTAGTCGTCAGATTGCACAAGAGTAATCCCTTATGTTGACATCAGTATTTAAATTTTTGCTCTCATCAACAGTTGATACTTGCTAATTGTAGTTTGACTGAGGTAATATATTTTGCAGCTTTTACCTTTACTGTGTTGTGTGCTTGCTCCATACTTGTAAGAAATCAGATTATTTTTTACTTGTGTTTTGTTTTAGGTTTTTTTAAGACAGGAGGCAGGTGTTTGCTGTCTCTCCTCTGGACTTTTGTAGCAGTGTTTCAAGCTGGCCACTGCACGAGGAAATATGACAATAAGTACAGGGATCCCTGTATTTCTGTTGTGCTGAAAACCATGTTACACATGAAGTCTTTGCTGCATCTGCGGAGTGGTTTTTGCTCCTTTAGTTCATTCTGCTTGCCCTTCTAAAGCCTATCTGCTGACATTTTTTGCTCCTTAATGTCATAGTCTTGCTGTTTATCTTGGCTGAGAAAATGTATGAGATGGACTTGTATGTAACAGTTTTTCTTCAGTTTCCACATTCTCATTATTTTATGCCTGTTCACACTTCTGTGTACCTTTTGTGCCACATGCGGTGTTTGTATGCAAGGAGTGGGCTTTCTTAACGTGGGTACAGCCCTAATGTAAGTGGGCTAGGGTTGCTTGCCTGACAGAAGTACACTTACAGATCTTCATTATTTGAAAAAATTAGTTTTCTTTATAGTCCCTTATTATTAGGATAATCTGTATTTATCACTTCCTGTCCATTTAAATCTTACAGACTTTCTCAGAATATCACTTTCTGTGCTTTTAACAGTGCTGACATATTTTTGGAAACTTAGCTCATAAACCTGACATGTTAAATTTTGATTGTTGGTTTGAAATACTTTAATAGTGATTGTGAGAACAGCGTGGCTCTTGAAACACACTTAGTTCTTTCAGATGCTATATGTAATGTTTCTTTATCTTTTAAAATTAGCAGGCTATGGAAGAATCAAGGTTATAAATAAAAATTGCCTAGCAAAAGCAGCTTCTTGACTAGCTATTTTAGAAAAGCAGTTATTAAGGCAATGTCTAGCAGCTTGAAAGGCTGACAGAAAAGCTTCCAGTGCTGTTGTCCTTAATCCTTTAGAGTCAAATTTTTAGCCAAGGCAATGTTCAGGTAAATATTTAATTTCTGTTACATGATTATATCCTTCTGGTCAGTTCTTTCCAAGGTATAGTGGGAAAATAAGTAGTTGAGATGTTTGGTTATGTGGTGAGCTGTGAGGGAGGTATATTGATAAGAGATATAGAAGAAAGATTTTTAGTCTTGTTTTTTGATTGATGCACACGTGTTTTCTGCTAACAAAGAATTGTTTCTCTTCAAACTCTTAGATGAAGCACAGGGTGATAAAGCAAAACAAAGCATTAGAGCAAAATGTACGGAATATTTGGACCGAGCAGAAAAGCTGAAAGAATATCTGAAAAAGAGAGGAAAAACTGCACCAAAACCAGTTAAAGAGTCTGGCCCTCCTGAAGGAAAAGGGTATGTTTTTGGAGAAGGTAATGCAAAATACTTCCTGAAGTCAACTTATTCTAAACTTCAACTATTCAAAGATCATTTTAACTTGTGTTTCTGAAATGCTTCAGATGACTACTAATGCTGAAATACAGTGGGCTAATAAAAATAACTTGAATTACCATCACAAGCATTTCTGTGCTTGTTTACTAAAATGTGAACATTTGCATAGGAAATTGAAGAATGAAAGCTGCTTCAGACTAACAGCTGAATCCAATGATTATTGGATTTAAGGGCAAGGAGCCTGATGACCTTTAAAGGTTTCCTGCATTTAAATACTTAGTAACTAGAAAATAGTTTCAGTCTGGTGGTTACTGGCATTACTGAGTTTGATCTGTCTCACACTTGATAAGAGATGAAAAGCCCTGTGTAGGGTAAAGTTCTATAGGGTGGACTGAATCCACTGCTTCCCTTCTCTTAAGATTTGTTTCTCACTTTGCATATCAGAGAGCTGAACAAGCAGAGTCACCCAAACAAGCCCAGCCTCTTTTGCATTTGCTACTGCCTTTATGGGGATAGGAGAGAGGAAGTATTCAGGATTATACGTTCTGGTGGGACTGCCCTTTCCTAGGAGTCCTGAACAGCTGAAGTTGCTCAGTTGTCTCTTAAAACTTCACCTGATTTTCAGGCTTTTTCAATGTCTGCTCATCTCATCAGCCTTATTTTTTGAGCTGTGCCATCTTCTGCTTATTTATAATAGAAGAAAATGGCAATACCATGAAGGCTACATGTATTTTCATGATCTCCACTCCAGTTGTTCAGAATCTAGTCTCTCTTCTTCTTTAACTTCCAGTTTCCTTTTCTCTGATGAGAATTTTGTAGTACTAGATGGAATTGGCCAAGACCTGATGCACATCCAGATGGAGGAGAAGTGCCAATGTCTACAAATAAACCATTCCAGCACCTCTGTGTTGCTGGATAGAAGGGCTGTGTTTCCTAAAAACTGGCACAAAGCACATAGAAATGTGTTAAGGCTCAGACCCATACGAGGAAGTTGAAATGGCAAAGGAGGGTGAATTGGAAAGAAATCATAGAAGAGTGTACTTCTGCTTTTCTACAATCATGTAAACCTGTAGAGGTCTGATAGCATCTCAATGTTTCTTTCATTCTTCAGCCTGATGAGTTTTCTGTTTTTCGCATTCTGATTTTTATCCTAAGACAACAGTCTCTCTTACCGTATTTCAACATTTTATTTCCAAATCAGGAATGACAGTGATGGGGAAGGGGAATCAGAGGGCCGTGAAAAAAAGAAGTTACAGAATCAACTTCAAGGTAATTTGAAGCATCCTTTTCTTTAAACAGGGATCACTTCAGTCAAGCAAGCTCCTGTATTTTTGCCATCTAAATTTTATGGATTAACTTAACGTCTTTAAATGGCTCAGCTAGTATGTAATCTTCACGTGCAAAAGCATAGTCTTTATGGAAGTAAAAGGACTTGTGTGCCATGAACTTATGCAGTGACTATATTGAAATGTATTTCCTGCACCCTGTGCTTCATATTAAAATTGTATCACGTATCAAGCTGGCATTTTCCCACAGAAGTTGCAAAATCCCAGGTAGCTATTGGCTGAACTGATTCAGTATTTTTTACTCTGAAGTGCACTAGCATGTTACCTAGAGGCTAAGGAAATGGTGATACAAATACTTAGTGTAAGCAGGACTGTTTTCACAAAAAGACTGGTATTCATGTTTAGGAGTAAGAAACATGGATTCTTGCCCGTTTATAATAACAGGCAGCATTTGCTTGTATGCAGTGATGATGCTGTCCCCGTTCAGTGGCACAGTTTGGGTTTTTGAAACTCAGATACGGAGCACAGTCAGTGAAGCAATGTATAGCAGCTACCAGCAGTTTGGTGTGCAGTAAAAAGGAGGCTTTTTGATCTTTATTTCCCTTTAATAATTAAGAACTATTTAGAACTTCCCTACCAGAGGTGCTTATGGATCTGAAGAAACCTCATTGTTCTCCTTTTTTTGACTGTAACAAAAATCAAATGCATTTACCAGATCTTGTGCCTGTGTAATTTCAGGAGCTATTGTATCACCATTGGAAATTGTGCTGTGCTTTTTCTACTTCTCTGCACATTATTTAATCCTATGCACAGTTATAAGGGACAGTTTCCTGGGTTTTTAAAAGTGACAGAAAATTGATGAGCATTGAACTCCTATCCTGTCTCTCACTAAACAGGACTTTGTTTCTTTGCATGTGGATCTGACCTCAGATAGTAGAAGTAGTGGCTAGGATTACAAGATCTAATATTATAGATCTAATAATCTATTACTATCTGAGTTCCAAGTTTTCCCCTCTAGAAGTAGTTGAGACAAAATATTTAGCATGTCAGACTAACTAGTCTGAAGAGAAGGCTGAATTACAGCTCAGTTGGCTGAACTCATTGATTGAGGAAGATGGGACTTGGTGCAAAACTTTGAATGTGTCTTGACTAAGAAAATACTTCTGCAACTAAGCAAGATCCATATAACCTTTCTGATGCTTTCAGCCCTAGCTCTCAAACCTCTTTAGCATTAGATGATCCATTTGTATGCTGCATGTCTGGAGATACCAACAAGTTACTTCATCTGCTGGAGAATCTTAAAAAATCCTGAGCTAGTGCAACTGCATTGTTTAAAATGAAATTTCAAATTTTTTGGGAAACACAGTGGTGGTTTAGTGATGAGATGGTGCCAGGACTTCTGCTAACTCACCAATACTCTGTTTATCCATGGTTTATTTTGGTAAAAAAATGTGACAGATTTCTGTAAAAATAACATCCATTTGACTAATAGAATTCAGTGTTACTGTCATCTTAGAAATGCCTTGTTTTTATTCCATATAGACATGGGCATAGATTTCTTTTTTCACCAAATGGAATTTATTGTAATTGTGAAAAGATGTGTACATCACTAAGTTAGTCAATCTTTTCTTACAGGAGCAATTGTTATGGAGCGACCAAATGTCAAATGGAGTGATGTTGCTGGCCTTGAAGGTGCCAAAGAGGCACTAAAAGAAGCAGTCATCCTTCCTATTAAATTTCCACACCTGTTTACAGGTCAGGATTACAGCATTTATTTACTATTGGCCAGTCAGGACTGGCACTGAGGCCTGTGAAGTGTGTTGAATCAATGTATCACAGACTCAAGCTGATCTCTTAACAAAGAGATTTTCATCCATCTGACAGAAGTTTCATGGGTAGATGTGGAAAACCTCCAAGCACCCTAGAGGAGCATAATCAGAAAATAGTATTTTGAAAACTGCTGGTTTCTCTCTTGCAGGCAAGAGAACACCCTGGAGAGGGATTCTCCTATTTGGACCACCAGGAACAGGAAAGTCTTATTTAGCAAAAGCTGTGGCGACAGAAGCAAACAACTCTACCTTCTTCTCAGTATCTTCATCTGACCTTGTCTCAAAATGGTTAGGTGAAAGTGAAAAGTAAGTTGGAGTTGCCAGAGGTCCAGGAAAACATTGTCAATAAGAAATTATTACAGAGTGAGAGAGGTTGCTGTAAAGAATTTGAGGGAATGGTCTTGTCTTTTTAAAAACAAACTATAGGTGTTTCTATACTTCATGCTGCAGTGCCATGTAAAGGTACCATTATGTGCTGCATTTTGAGAATTCTTCAGTACTAAGAAAGATTTTGGGAACACCACAGAGCTCATTTTTCTTGTGAATTCAGCTGTGATTGTAGACTGTGTAAGTCTGAAGTGCTGCGTTACTTTGCTTCTTGGCATCTCCCCACTCATCTGTCCTAGCAGCTGTGTGGCATTTCTTTGTCAGTATGGAGGTGGGTTTTTTGTTCATCCCAATTTCAAACAAATCTGAAAGAAATAAGAGACTTGCAAAGATAAGTTGAAGGAGAGGAGCAGCCGTGAAAGGAAATTTTGTGGGTCGCTATGCTAGCTCTTCATTTGTTACTGTGTTATGTATGAAGAAGACCAGGAAGCCAGAAGACCAGGAGTGACATGTTAGCTGCAGCCTAGAAGTCCAGGAATTCGTCCATCTAGTCTTCCAAAAGACTGAACTAATAAAAAGCTCTGGGTTTATAGGAAAGGATTTTCCTATAATGATAAGCATACTTGTCACAACCATGATTTAGTTTGAAGTGTGGGACAACTGAGCAACATTATTTAAAGTTGATAGAATGAGAAAGAAAGGCTATTAGACAAAGTGTTTGAACTGAGTTATTTTTTTCCCCAGAGAAAAGCTGCTTTTCTTCTGTTGCAAAAGGAATACAGAACTGGAGACTAGCTTGGCATTAGATTTTATGCTTGACTTCATTTGAGACTATTGCCTGAGATTTAGTGCTGTAATATGAAGAATTTCCCAGTGTGTTAAACTAGTAAAATATGTTTATGAGAGATGGCTAGGAGTATATGGGAGTTTGTTTTAGGTTGTTTTGTTTATTTGATTTAAAACCAATATTTTTTGTCATACAAAAATTATTTAGTAAGTGAAGTTGTATAAAGATAAGATACACGTTATTTCTTAAAAAATCTCTAGAATTAGTTTAAGTTAGAAATGCTAAGAGACAGGCTTTTTCTTTTGAATCTTTCTAAATTGGTGGTTTTGTATAGTCCAGGCTGTCATGTAGAAGGGTATACTGAAAAAGGGCTTTATCTTGCAAAATCATGCCTGGAGCACTTTTATTTTTTTTTTTCATTTTGCTAGGTTCTCTCAGTATAATTCTGAGTCAGGGAGTTGGAAGAATGTTGTGTCTTTGAGTAGCTTTATGTTAATGCTTTTTTTTCCTTGCTTTCTCTAAAGGAAATTACTGTATCACAATCTGAAGTTATGTTTTTCTGCTGTTGTAATTATTAATATAGCTGAAGCTGTTTCCTTCTTTAAGATTAGTGAAAAACTTGTTCCAGCTTGCCAGAGAAAACAAGCCTTCTATCATCTTCATTGATGAGATAGATTCCCTCTGCGGGTCAAGAAGTGAAAATGAGAGTGAGGCTGCTAGACGGATAAAAACGGAATTTCTAGTCCAGATGCAAGGTAAGTTTATTTGGTTTTCAAAATCAGACAGAGAAATTAAGACATTTTTAAGTGTAACTTAGAACACTAAAAATATCTGCAGTTCCACCCCATTAAATTTTGATGACTTTTTAAAACAGTTTCTGTTTATCATCTAAACTGTGAAATTATTTCTACCCTGATAACAGGGGTTGGTGTTGACAATGAAGGAATCTTGGTCTTAGGAGCAACAAACATACCCTGGGTTTTGGATTCTGCTATCAGGAGGAGGTATGATGGCATTTTTTTTCATGTTGTGCAATTCACAACTGGTGTGAGCCTTTAGCTAGAGAGTGCTTAAGGTGTTCATCCAGTTCATGTTTGCTGACAGGGTTAATGTTCTGCAACTCTATTCCATGAAGTGGACTTAACTGAACTGATAGTCACTTGCCCCTTTAGAGAGAGGTAGGTCGTTCACTCTTGTATTGGCCCTGTAGTTTATCTCATTTCTTGATTAGATGATTATGCTTGAAGAAACAGGAGTTTTCTGCTTGCTTTCTGGTTTCCTGGGGGACTTAGGGGCCAAGTTAGAAAATACACACCTCAGAAGGGCAAGAGGCGGTAGAGCTTTCCTTTTCAGCTGTTAACAAACTGGTGAGTAGCTTGAGTTCTTTCATGGAAGTGTAACCTTACAGAGAAACGCCGTGTTTTTCCACTGGTCAGGCATAACTTGTGATTTTTAACTGCTCTTTTGCAGATAAAGGAGTTTTGCAGATACAGGACTGTCTGTACATGATCATTTGGATCTTTCTCTGAGCTGCAGAGCAAGCAGAGGACAGATACAGTTATGTGACAAATAGGATTATGTTGTGATGAGGACACAGCTTGGATAATGGCCATTTTTGTTGGCTAAAGAATCATTGTTGCTTTTTTTTTTGTGACTAAAACTGACTTTTATTTACATACTGAATTCAAGCTGGCCATACTTCAGTTTGATTTGGGGTTGGACCAGGTCACCTCCAGATGTCACTTCCCATCTGCATGACTCTAGTGTTGTATGAGCCAGATTTAGAAGTGAAGGTGTTGCTGAAAATTTCAAGTCATTCTTGAAATTCCAGCTTTGGCTGGGATCCACAGTAAAAGACACACATGGACCTGATAGAGTGTGTTCAGAAGGGGGACAGGAAAATGATCAGAATACCTTTCCTCTGAAAGCAGGCTATAAGAGTGGGGCTGTTCAGCCTGGAGAACAGAAGGATCCAGAGAGACCTTATTGCGGCCTTTCAGTATTTAAAGGGAACCTACTAGAAAGGTGGAGAGATGTTCCCTGCTTTGTTTTTTTTTCCCAGGCTTGTAATGCCTGGGAAAGGACAAGGGGCAGTAGTTCAAACTGAAAGAGGATGGGTTTAGATTGTGCATAAGGAAGAAATTTTTTATGATGAGGGTGGTGAGACACTGGCACGGGTTGCCCAGAGAAGTTGTGGATGTCCCATCATTGGAAGTGTTCAAGGCCAGGTTAGATGGGGCTTTGAGTAGGCTGGTCTAGGGGAAGGTGTCCCTGCCTGTGGTAGGGGGGTTGGAATTAGATGATCTTCAAGGTCTCTCTCAACCCAAACCATTTTCTCATTCTCAGCAACATGAAAGAGAAATTCCTTAGCTTTTGCCCACAAGACTTAAAGGAACTTGTATAGCAATGGCTGCAATAAAATTAATTTTTCATGGATTTGAGCCACTTTGTCATGTATATTAGGTTTGTGTTCAGCAGAATTTGGAGTTGCTGTCACTTTGTTGGTGGGAGGTAGTCTCTACTCTGAGAACAGATGCTGCTTCAAAGGAGGAACTGCAGTTACCAATGTTTTCTTGAGAATGACTTCAAATTTACTTCCATCTATGGTGTTTTCTTAATTTAGTTGGAGACTGTAGAAAGTTGTTGCATAAACTTGTTATCCGGCAGTTCTTTCTTTGAGTGTGAAATCTGTTCAAATACACTTTAACACTTAAAGACTTCTTCCTCTCAGTTTTTCCTTTTAAGATTCAAACTGCTGGAAAAACATCCATCTGGAGAGAAGGTTTTTGTAATGGAAAGGAAGCAGTTGTTATATTCTGGATGTTAGCTTATACTAACTAAAGTACTGTTTATGAGAACAGGTTGCTGAATATTTGCCTCAGATTTTTTTTTTTTTAATGGTTTGTTGTACTGAAACTGCTTCTTTCTAATATTGCTAGAAGCAAGCTTATTTGCATGAGCTCTTTCCATTGTGCACCTGCACGAGCTGGCATCTTGGGAATGCTTTGTTTTTGTCTTTTTTAAACCAGGTTTGAGAAGCGTATTTATATTCCTTTACCTGAAGACCATGCCAGGGCTGCAATGTTCAAACTTCACCTTGGGTCAACTCCAAATGACCTAAACGACTCAGATTATCGAGAGCTTGGGAAGAGAACCGATCGCTATTCTGGTGCAGATATAAGCGTCATTGTCCGTGATGCCCTGATGCAGCCTGTTAGAAAAGTGCAATCAGCAACTCACTTTAAAAAAGTAAGTAGGAATCAAAATTTTTTTCAAGTTATTTCATCTGTGAGAACACTCTTAATTTGAGAATTCCTTGCAAATAAACTGAATTTGGTTTTGGGTAGTACTGCATGCTTATGAATGTCTCTTTAATTGACTGGGAAGAGCTGTTCTTCCTTTGCCCGTACCCCCATTAGTCCTGTCATAAGTCTGGTGGAGCTAATTTCTGAATTTACATGCTCTGACTCTTAATGTCTCTAGAGAGTGTTAAAAGCATTCAGTTTGCCATTTAAATGGCAATGTTACAGAAGTGCTTTTTTTCTATTTCAAGTGAAGTGGTTCTTAACATGCTGGAAAAAAAAATAAATGTATCCCTCATTCACTTGAGAACAGATGGATTATACTTAAGCACATTCTGTTTACTTGGCATATTTTTCAAACTGAAAAATTAAAGTTCTTGTAGAGTTCTGGTAGAAACATTGAATCAATTACAGTAGTAAAGATGCAACACAACTGAGCAAGGTCTGTGTTTGATTAACACTGCTGTAATGTAAAAACCAGTTTACATTTATATAGGTACACACCAAAGAGCCTATTCAAATTATATTGTTTGGCTTATCTTCCAGTTACCTCTACATGCTATGTGTTGATTTAAGTAACATTTCTTCATAATATTTGGATTTCAGAAACTCAGTATCTGAATGAGAACCAATTGGCATTCTTTACCACCAGTCTAAATCCATTACATCTGGGAGTGTCTTCCCCCTGGAGAATTTGCACAGATGGGCCTTGTTCAGCCAAATTTATTGTTCCCTGAAAACTGTTAAACTCTTAAATGGAAAAAAAAGAGTGATAATATCAGTGGTTATAAACAGAGGTTAAAATACATGCAATGTGTATCAGTTGAATAAAGTTTTATTTTGCTGTGTAGCATATTTTAAAGTAGACCCAGACTAAAGGTACTTTTTGTTAATATTTTTTAGTGCAAAGTTTGATTTTTACAGAAATTCATGTATTTTGGGTGAAGATGGGTCAGGATATTCTGCAGAGGTGCTAATTTCTGTAAAAGGAAGCTTTAATTTGTTGGTTCTTAAAAGAGCAGGTGTGGTAGGAAAAACTTTAGATCCTAAGGTGTTGAGTACCATGTATGTTGTGTTGGCAGCAGTTCTTTGTCATCTCAGTTACAATTACAGTTTTTTTTACCAGTAACTCAACCTCACATAAAAGGGTTAAGGGCCCTGAACCAAACAGCTACACTTGCGTTGAAGATAGGCTTCTTTTTTCCTATGTGGTTTCTTCCAGTGAACTCATTCAGTTTAAGATTCAAAGAGAAAGACACACTTAAATCCAGTATGGTCCAGAATATGAGAGGACAGGAAGTTTAACTTCTGGGGACAACTCACAGTAGCACTGTGATGTAAGCTGTATTTGTTGATACATGAAACACTGACTTTGATATATCAAGGATTTTCTAGATGCTTCCTTCCCTTAAGCAGTGATGTCTGAGATATTTATCTGCTGCTGTTTAACGTTACATGACAATGGCATTTCTGGCTAAAGGGCTGTTAGCCTTTAGTGTTTTGTTTGAATTTGGAGCAGTCTGAGGCATGTTTCAGCTTGCCTTGGAGCAATGAAATAACCTCAGTTGTCACAGTTTGTGGAACAGCTTCAAAAGCACTTCTTGCGTCTTAACTATTTTTGCTCAAGAAAAAGAAAAAGGAGGGAAAAAACCCACAACTGCAATACTTTGAATGCTCTGACACGAGCCAAGTTGATTCCTCTTGTATTGTTAATGCTTTAATTGGATGTGATTTTGTGTTTCTATAAGCGAAATCTTAGTGTTATTATTTGCATTATAACAGACAACTTGCTTCAGTTCAGCAGAGCTTTCCTCAGTTGTCAGTAATAACTGCAAACCTTTCCTTGCCATATGTGATAATGTAGGTTTGTTAGAGTGCATTTTGAGTGTTACAATCTGCTCCCCAGCATCTTGATCTAAATACAGCTTGGAACAGTAAATCCAGTTCTGTCCATAGCCGGTTAGTGTGTTGTCCTTTAACCTCTGCATACGCTCCGAGTTCCCGTGGCTGTGTGGTGCTGCAGGTAACAGCGAGGGAAAGCAAAATCGGTGGTACCGGACAATGTACTGCACAAAGGAAACAGATGCACGGCGCCGCTTTTTTGGGTCTGTCCGTCTGTCGGGGCGGCGGCGGGGAAGGCTGTTTTGATGTCCCGCTAGGTGGCGCTGTTTTCTACGGAGCGCTGCTCAGGTGGTGCCCGGAAAGGTGCTGGGAGCTTGGGAACGCGGGATGTCAGAGCGAAAAGCACTGGGAAGCTCTTAGAGAGCTGTTCACTAGCCATGAATGAACTCCTAAAGTGACCAGGGACCAGGAGGGGTGGTCTTCACCAAGCAGATTTCCTGGCACGTCAGTTTTCCACAGAAATCCTCAGCCTTAAGAGGATGTGGCTTCTGGGGTTTGACTTGATGTGAATTTAAGTATCTGGCTACAGCTGCATGTTTTCAAGGTGAATAATACCAGTACACTTGTACAATTGCTCTTTCACGGGACACGTGTTCCCAGTGGGTAGGGCATCTGCATAAAATCAAGGAATGGTTTTTTCTTGGGGTGCTGTTCAGCTTCTGGTTTCTGTCTTCAAAATAATAACTCCTATAAACTGAGTGTTTTCTTATTTTTAGGTAAAAGGACCATCAGTGTCTAATCCAAATATGATGGTAGATTTATTCACCCCTTGCTCTCCAGGTGATCCTGAAGCCATAGAAATGACATGGATGGAGGTCCCAGGTGATAAATTACTGGAGCCTAAAGTTTCCATGGTAGGTATTCTTTGTAGCATTTCTTTCTTGCTTTGCAGAACTCAGAAAAGGCTTTAAGGTAAAGAGTCTTTTTCAGGACAATTGGATGAGATGTTTGTTTTCAGAAATGCTGGGCATACCAGATAACATTTGAATTCTCAACATAAATCACTACAGTATAGCATGCTTATGAAAAAGACATCTGTCTATTCCTGATAAGCATTTCTTACTCTTGTCTGCTGGCATGCAGCTGCCATCCTTTCATCCATAGACAGTATCTGGCTCTTGCACTGTTCTTTCATGTGGCTTTTATTAATTCAAAACCTTTAGGGTTCCTGTATCATGATATACTTTCTTCTCATCACTGTGGCATTAATACTGGGAAATGGAAAATTACATTCACTGTAAATTGGGAAGTGATATGCTATAGGTAAATATTGCCCATGAAATAGATAAAAGTATAAAAACCAAAATGTAAGATCTTGGATGTAATGGTAGTTTAGGTTAAAATTCATCATAGGTGATACAACTCTTTCTGCTGTTTTTTTAATGCATATGAAAATACTTGCTTTGGCCTATGGAATAAAATATGTAAGACAGTTCTCAATTTTAGTTCACTGTTTAACAAAAAAATAATTGCTGGACACGCATTCTGTATTTTTCCCCAAGAGCAGCATAAGAAAATTTTCAATTTAAGTACAAAGTTTGTGGGAAGCTCTTAATAACAAATCTGTGTTGCTGTAGTTTCCTGTGTGCAAACAGTCCTGAAAGGAATGAAAGAAATCAATGCATTTCATGGGGATCACAGGCACTGCTTTGTAAATAGAACCATCACTGAATTTCAGAAAAGAATTTCCTGTGTATATTTGCATACTGAGGAAGCAGAAAAGGATTTATGCAGGTGCAGGCCTGCCCTAAAACTTCTCCCTGCATGGTCTAATTGGATTTTTAATCAGTCTTTCCTGGAATTAAAGACAGCAGTTCTTTGTGTGCTCCTAATGGTACCTGGGCTCTGATGCTCTACAGGCAGATGTTGCAGTGTACCAAATCAGTTCTTGTCATTAAAAGATAAGGCTTTAATTCTTTTTTAATTAATTCTTTTAATTCTTCTCTGGTCTGGTGAGGCAAATATCATGTGTAGAAAATTACTGTACTAATTTTTGGATTTTACCTGTAATTTTATATCAGGTAATATGAGGTGTTGGGCATTTACTTTTTTCGGTTGCCCTTGGCTGGGAATTGATTAGTTTTCTTTACCCTTTTTATTCATAGTGTATTTTAACTGCTGCTTTCAACTTCATAGACCTATGAATTTCTTTCTAAACTCCATTTCCTAGCATCTAAATATTTATCTAGGAAATTGGCTGAATTGAAGAGACAGAAATTACCAGTCATGAGCAGTAAAACTTTGCTAGAGATGAATCACAAACTGCTGTTCCACATCTCTGGTCTATGAAGAGTACATGGGAACATCTGATTATTTTCCACTTAATCTGCTGTAGTTAATCATGGGTTGAAAATAGTAACTGACCAAAAAAAAAAAAAGAAGTTCAGTTGTTTGAAAAAAAGAGATGAATGAAACTTGAATGGATGAGTGGCTTAAATCTAAACCTGAGGTTGTGATTTTGTTGCTGGAAAACTCACTGACTGTTGTCTGTATTCAAAGGGTTAAAAGGCTGCCTCTGTGCAGAAGTGTTCAGGCTTACTTAAAGTTTTGTGTTAATAGGAACTTTTTAATGTTTTTTTTTTTAATGCATATTTGTCCTGGCAGCAAAATTGCTGGCAGTGATACTCTACTTGTTTTTGAAAACATGTTTGTTTTTTTTCTCACAGACAGATATGCTCAGCTCGCTTGCTAGCACAAAACCAACAGTTAATGAACAGGACCTGGAGAAGTTAAGGAAGTTTACAGAAGACTTTGGTCAGGAAGGCTAAACCAAAGATATGTGTGAAGTGTTAGAAACTTTTTTTTTCTTTTTAAAGTATTCTCCTGTCTTTATTGATGGCACTTCAAATAAATGCCAATAAAATCACCCCTTTCTTACTTTGCAGAAGGAATAGAAGATACCTTTGCAAAAACCCTTAAGCTTTTGTATTGTATTGTTTTCCTCAGATGTCTATTAAATGTCTTCTATTGAAAAATAATACAAAAATGCAATTTTAGGGTGAGACAGCAAAGTGATGTGGTAATGTCTAATAAATACTAGAAAGCTTTAAATTACTAGTTCCATTTTAGGTAGTATATTAGACCTGGATACCAGTGAGTTTTAAACTCCCAGTAAGGTCAAAAACCTTTTTAAGGGGTGGGAGAGAACATATTTGTCAGCTGTTTTCCGTATCAGTCAATCAGCATATGTATTAATTGCTCTCATTTCATTTAGGAAAATGCAACAAAATTTTTTAATCAAGCATACTGCAAGTGTGGGTTTGCTGTTAAAGTAAGAAAGAAGACACTGTGAGCTACACGGGCCAGTACTTTGATAAAATATTGATGGACCTGTAATTTGGCTTTTTTCTGCTATGCTGTGTTAAAATTTTGCCTTAAACAGCAAGCTTTTGTTTTTAACTCTTTACTAGCTGGTACACACTGTCACTATGCAATTTAACACAAGTTTGTTAAATGCAAGTAACTCAGACTGTATTTTGCTGGCTGTTCTTGGGGGGCTGTTTGTATTTGTTTTATTTGTTGTATTGGTTTTTGAAATCTGGATTCTCTTCCAGGCAAAGTTTTGACTAAAGTTAGAAAAAAGCATTAGTAATGTCCTCTGAGACCCCACGTGTTGAGGCTGGCAAGGTATATGTAGTCATTGGAGAATGTCTGGGAGGTATTTTGGGAAATGGCATACTTTCACATGCAAGGAGATTAGAACAGATGTTTTAGCCACAGTCTTTCCAGTGATAAATTAACCCAGAACCCCACTGGTAACTGCGGCATATCAGTTACATCAATTTAGTGCTTAAACTGGGAGAGAAGGCTGGAAATTTAGTATAGAAGTAGCACTTCCATTGCTCTTTTTCTGCAGAACTGCAAATGGAGATGTGCCTGAATGTAACTTACAACACTACAGCGTCAGCATTGAGTTTGTGCCTTGTAAGTTTGCACTGGCTGTAGATATGAAACACCATTAGAATATCTAGAATACTCCATCTTCCATTATCATTGTACAACTCTATCCTGCAAATGTTTTGTTTAACTTGCATTAAAAGAAATTTGCACATTTTAGGTGTGTATGTTCTATGTACATATGCACAAATATGATCATCTTTTGATGGGGTTTGGTTTCTCCTATGTACATATTTTGTGTACTTTATAAATCATAGGACGGGTGACATTTTCTGTACTTAAATGAAGTAAAATGTAGTTCAACATCAGCTATGTTATTTGAGTATTTCTTCAATGTTATGTTCAAGTTTTTACTGCTTTATTGTCTTTTTAGACTTTTGTTTCTGTGTTTAGTAGCCAAACAAAATTGTTAAATATTCTTTGATCTGCAAGGTGCTGAGCTTTTTTTTTACTAACATGATGAGGCTTTTTTCCAAAATCCTTCAGTTACACAGCTTTACCTTTGTTTTACATAGAATGTGTTAATGTGAATCAGTGGGCTGCAAATCTTTCTGACAGCTTTTGGGGGGGATGGCAGGAGAGGGAGTGGGTGAGGGCAGGAGTTCCAGCATAGGTACAGGCAACTGTAGTTAGTAAATTTAATCCTTATTAACAAGATCTCATTTGTAGTTTTCTCTTTAGAAAGTAGTTTTTCACTTTAGAAGTGAGCGACATACTAGTGTGGCTGTCGTTCAGAGGTTTGAAGCCACTGTCTGAAGTGCTTGTCTCTTGACGTTTTGAAAAATGAGAGTCCTTACTGCAATCCTTCAATCTTAAAATTCTCAGGAACTTTTTTTTTGTTTGTTTATTTTTTGCCTTTTTGTGGTAAGGTGATTTGTCCTATGGGCTTCCATATGCTTAACTGTGTAATCTCGTATCTTTAATGCAAAAGAAAAATATACTGTATGTTTTAAATTTATATCTTGCTGCTTGCTCAGATGACATCTGTAACAGAACCTTTACTACTTGATGTTGAAAGTTGTTTTAGAAATATATTCCAAATAAACTTTGCTGCTTAGAATTGCAGCTACAAGGGCAACTTTTTGGTTTGATGTCTTTGTAAAATTATGACAAATTAATATATATATATCACTGAGCTTCTTAGCCAAGTTATCCATAGCAGATGATAGCCAAATGAGGGAGTGTGCAAAATCACTTTTTCGTTTTCAGTGTTAATTGAAAATACTGTAAGTCAAAGAATTCATGAAAGGCTGTATTTGCTTTGAATAATCAAAACCTCTGTAAATACTGGACAAATTAGTTGTACATTTTTAACGGGGTCTGATCTTTGGCTGGTTAGCTTACAAATTTTTTTCATACCTTCTGGTGTTACTACTTACTCTGTCTGCAATATGAAAAAATGTCATTTTCCTTCCTGTGTGTAAAATAATTTTTCAATGAAATCACTTCTGTATGTGCTTGTGTCCTTCACAGATGGTTTCTTCACACTGACATTAAGTTTTGGGTTTCCTACCATTTGTGGTCTATCTCTTGATGCACATACTTAGAGGGTTAGAATAGCTCAGTAAATCAACTTCTTATATTTTTTCCTGCATTCCCTGACTGACGTAAAGTTCCAGAGTCATTTGATTTACGTGTTGCCTTTTTGTTCTTGGCTAGCATAACAAAAGCATACAAATCTTTTCAGTTTTCCATAAATATCTTAAGTTTTTCATTTGGTTTGGTTTTTCAAGTCTGCTGGTCTTTGAATATACGCATATGCTTTTGTTTTAACTGGTGGAGCAGAACAAATGTAGCTGAGGGAAATACTCTGGAATCTGCTTTTTTCATGTTCCTGCCTGTCAGAATTTGCTCTTTTTGTCAACTGACGCAAAGAAGCTGCTGAATATTCTCTGGTCAGGTGTTTTGATTTACTTTTGGTGTTTATTTAGTGTTCTTAATAAGAATATTCCACATTTTTTTGTTGTTCTTCTGAGGATTATCTTGACAGGAAGCTGTTTAATAGTTCTGAATTTGTTGAAATATGCAGGAACATCTTCATTTTGCTGTTTACTCTTTCCTTCCTCCAGAAGGACAAGCTTGTTTCAAGATTGGCTTCCATACATGTTTTTGGTCTTAACCAGATTCACCCTAGTAATCATGGTTGACTTAAAGCCATTCCTGTAACTTACGTAAACTATTGCAAGAACTCATGGACTGTTTGTTTCATACTGTGCTGCTATTCCAGCAGATAATTAATTCTTATCAAAACATTGTTTCCTTTATTCTTGAGTAGTCAGCTTTTGTTGTAGCTCTTGTGGCATAGCTTCAGTGCTTACCCTTTCAATTTTTCTTTAGCTTTTTATTAACATACTAATCTAGGGTTTTTATTCCACAAATCCTCTGTCATCATAATTAGCTGCGTAAAAACTCTTAATTGGTCGTTCAGCCTCTGTCCTGGCATTTGTGTAGTGACAGCCCAGGTATTAGATAAGATTGTCCTGTTTTTATCTTTTGGTCCCTGTGACCTAATTAGAATTCTTCCTCTCCCTCCCTACTTTTACATGCACACACACCCTTCTGATGGGAGCTTTTTGATTAGGTTGCTGGTTTGTGACATTTTCTGTTTACTTGCCTTTGCAGCCTTCCTACCTGAGAGGCTCCAACTTGATGAATAAACACTCAAGGATACCTCTTTCCTTTGTCATATCCCAAGTTTAGGGACACTGGATTTCCATCCATCTGTGCCACCTGTGCATGGTACCTGCCACCTGTACAATCGGCTACTCTTTTGCAGAAATACTTGACATTTTTGGGCTCATTTAGCTGAACTTCTCAACCATTAGTCATATGGAAACACAATAGAATGTCCTATCTGCATCACAGCAGGAGCTAGGTTCCCTTCTAAATAGGCTTTGGTTGTGTTTTGAGACATCTCCAGGAAATAAGTCACTGACACCTGACACAGGCCTGATGTTGATAATGCAGCCAGAGTTTTCTTTCCTGCTTGGTGACCTATTATCAGGCACTGTAACACAAATTGGCAGGACTTGCTTTTGCTTGCCCTCGCTCCTCCTCTGCTGCCTCAACTCATTTAAATCCAAGCTATCCAAGGCAGGGACTGTGCTTTCAAACATGCTCAGTGTCACATGCATTCTGTCAACTATAAACAGTAATTTCCTCTGACTCACTCTGTTATTGGCCCGATGACCATCCACAGGTAATTTGTTACAAAAATCTCAGCTGGAGTAGTTGCCTTCTGCTGCTTCTCTGTCCATGTCTCAGCAGTAGCAAGTCAGCTAGGCAAGGGGCTGGGAAAGTGGCTATAAATATCACCATGTCATTCAGGAAATACAGCGGCAAATGGGGACTCTTACTTGCAGCTGTGACTTAGGCTCTGGCAGAGCCAGGTGAATTGTTTGCCCAATACAGAGTTAGGAAAGAATTAAAACTATATTAATTCAAATTATCATTTCTTCTCCTCCTTGAAGGCTCGAGCATGGGCTCTAGCAAGGAGGCTCAAGACCTGCAAGACCTATCAAGACTTTTGCTTTATGTAAGATTTTAGAAAATCTGGAAAAATTAGCTGATTACTGTTTTCAAATGTCCCATTTAAGTTGCCAGTTGAAATGCTCATGCTCTTGCCTGACTGAGCATGAGCTCACTTGAAGTTTTAATGATGTTTTAATTAATTAATCACAGCTATTAGTTGCTCCATAGACAACTGAACAGCATAGAAATGATTACTGTTTTAATCTTTATACCTTCTCTTGCCTTGCTGTGGACTGGTATGTTTTGTGTCCTGCCTTGCTCTGTCACTGTAATTTTAAAATGTTTTCTTTTTTGTTGTTGTTCTTACCTGCCCAAAGACCTCATGCCTACGATGCACGTGTCCCCTGTCAGTGTGGGAGCAAGCAGGGCACTGTGCCTGCCTGACGGCAAAGCTGGTTTAGCTGCAGCATAGCCAAAGGAGCCACAGGAGCCACAGGACCTGCTGACACAGCCTAAACCTTTCTGTCCACCCTTCATCTTCACTGTCCCTTCACCAGCTTCAAGACAGAAGGGGTGGCCCTATAAAGACACTGCCCTGGCCCAGACTCACAGAGGGCACACGTAAGAACGCTGGTGACAAACACCTCACAAACACACAGGGTCCTGTGTGACCACGTACCCAGTGCACACCAGGGAGGTGCTGCAAAGTTACCTACATCCAGCACCTGGAGCACTGTCAGGTTCCTGCCCATTCCAGGTTTAGATGGGCTCAGTACAGCTGGGAACAAACGTGCTGGAGCACTTATGGGGTTTCTGTGGGGCAGTGAGACACAGTGTTGTTCACCTGAGGCTCTACATGGGGTAAATGAATCCACAGAAACAAGTGTAGGGTCTGTGCTTCAGATCCCCTGGAGCTGGCACAGGCTGGAAGTTGACTGGTGAACAAGGGCAGCGATGCTGACACTCAGGGCTCCTATGGGGTTTTGTCCTAGTTGTCAGCTGTGTAAAATGGTTTCCACAAGCTTTGAGGCTATTTGGCTTATTCTCTTGGGCCTTCTTTTGTGTAAAGTGTGCTCGCTTCACTGCAGTACATACTGGAAATGCATGATGCTTCTTACAAGAAGAAAAAGGTTTTGATGAGAATTTTCCTTTGATGTGAATGTTAATTGGCAATTTTTGCCTGCCTCTTTCCTGTTGCTTTTGACTAATTTTCTGGGGTTTTCACTTCTTTTTTTTAATTTCAGTTTCTTTCTTTTTTTGTCTGACTTACCCTCTGTCCTTCACACCATTTTTTTTCTTTCTCAAACAGAAGATAAAGCACTGATTTCTTTTTAAATCCTATTTCAAAGCTCTTTATGTTCTGGTATTTCTCCAGTGTTTATAGCAAAGCAAGTTTACATCCAACAAAGCAGAAGCTGACAGAGTGTCTGATTTCTGTTTTTCCCTTCAAAGCGACAGGCCCATCTGTACATGCTGTCCTTTCCCAGGCTGACAGCAGGAAGGCAATGGGCTGTGCTGCTGTTAGAGGACAGAGACAGACTTGGAGGAGCACAAGCAACTCTGATCTACTTGGAGCAGTGCAGGGGGGAGGAATGGTTGAATTGCTTCTGTTCAGCAACCTGTTTTGTACCTGTTTCTTGGGTTAGAGGGGGAAAACAGAGCTATATACAAGACATCTGCATTTCCATTGCGTAGCAGCAGCTTCTCTGCAGTGCGTGCCAAAGATAAATTAGCAGGGACTGATGGTAAGGGCAGAGGTTGCGTAATTTCATTCAAGAAATAAACACCAGCCTCTTTCCAGTGCTGTCAATATCCTGTGTGTTACCTGGAACTGGAAACTGACTTAATTCATGTTAAAAGACTGAGCAAACAAAGTTATCTGAATTACTTTTGACAAAGAACCTGGCATGAACCTGCAGGAGGTAATTTCAGTACTTCTGGTATTTTTAAGAGTGCAGCTATAAAACAGAGAGCAGTGGGAGAGTACGATGCTGTCCCCTGCACCAACATGGGATAGGGCAAGCAGCTCTACAAACAAGAGTTGTCAGTGAGAGGCACAAAGAAGACCTAGGGAGCAATGTGATGGTTTGCAAGCACAGCAGCTACCTAAGATCACCTACAAAAGGTAAGTTCTTGAGAAAACCAGAGGCCTACCAAGACTGCAAATCATTATTTGGCCCTTTGTTACAAGATCGAGTCATATCAACATGAGCATAATAGACATGGCTTAACTGGGGTGGTATAACTGGTAGCTTAGTTTTGAAGCAGAGAAGACTCACAAAAGTTTAGGACCTGTCAATCTTTAAAGATTATGTGGAGGTGTTTCCAAAGGCACGATACAAAGCCGAAAATTATTCCTATTTTTGAAAAACACTTTAGCAGCTTGGGCAGGCAGAGCAACTTAATCACGAAGTTGCTGAGTAGACATAGGCCAGAAGGTGCTGCAAGTTTAACTACAAAAATGTTCCCTATCTGGCTAAAAAGTGGAACCATTCATGAAAATACATGCATCAATCCAGGAAGGTGATGATGACAGTAATAGGTAAAGACTGTCTCTGAGGGAATGCAAAACATGATACAAACATTGAGCAATTAATGCAGTAGCTTCAATGGTAATTCCTAAGGGACATAGTTGAAAACAGCCAGAAAAGGCTCCCTCCTTTAGCTGTCCGCCTAGAGTTTCTACCTGAAAACCTAGAAAAGTGTAGGGACCAAGGAACTGATTTCCCAATGGATGCAATTCTGTATTAAAGCTCTCTCTGACGCAGTATCATAATAGGAGCTTAGAAACCGTAACTGCAGCAGCTGTGGATTTTCTAGGCAAGTAGGGGCCAAGGGAAGGTGAAGCCATGGCAATCCTCGCATTACTCTTATCTGAGTTTGTTAAACCAAGGGGGAGGGGGGCTCTCAAGCCTGTGAACCTCTTCTCTTTCTCTCATTACCCAGTTTTCAGCAGGAGGTATGTGTCACCCCACAGTAAGAACAGCACTGGCATCTTCTCCTCTTCCATCCCCCTGAAGCACAGATTCCCAGGCAACACATATTTTTGATCCCTCTGGTCGGCAGATCCTTGGTTCATGCACTCAGCCATTCAGCCCTTCCTTAGGACACTGGGGCAAGGGGGCAGCTGCAACCAGCTGGAGAACTCTGAGGCAGGATGGGAGTTGCAACTGATTTTGCTGGAAAAGGACGAAAGGCTGTATGGCAGTGCTGACAAGTGGAAGGCTGCAGGGGGAAGGTGTGGAAAGCCAGAGCAGCTCCAGAAAAGGCTGACACGTGTCACATCTTGAAATACTGTTGATTGTGAGAATGGCTCTACAGATGGATTTTATGACGAAGACCTTCAAAACACAAGCACCAAGCTTTCTCCAATAAAGACTACGGCATGTCTGCGTACTTGAAAAAGGATTGCTTTCCATCAGGAATAAAAGAATCCCCTTACCCAGCATTCAAGGTATAGTAAGTAGTGGAGAAAATCATACTACACCTGAAAGGAAGGTGATTTTGGTAGAACTGCATTTTCAAACTCCCCAGTGTATCACTTCTAATCCTATAGTGCATTTTCCTGTACATGTTTGATGATTGTGGCCCAGTAAAGTGTTCCCAGGGGAAATGTGCAATAAGGTGGGAGGGGCAGTGAGGCACTGGGGGTATTGTTACAGTGTCCGGTGAACACACACTCCGTGTCTCTGGAGCTTCATCTAGTCAGACAACTGCTGTTATCTGTAATATCAGCTGTTGCTATCTTGTAACATGAACTTGCATTGTAATCATCTGCTTAAATACAATTTTTGAGGTGATAAGACCAGTTGAGAGTGGGTGCTCATGTCAAGAGACAAAGCCTGCATTCACTTCTTGCAGATATTTAAGTATGTTTTAGCTCTTAACCTTTCAGTGCAGGGACCAGCCACAGCCTCTTCCCTCCTGTGCCTGTGCCTGCTCACTTTCAGCAGTACTTTTCCATGCCACCTGAGGAGAAGGTAGGCTGCTCAGCCTTCTCTTCCAACCCACAATCCACAGCATCCCTAGGAATATTTAGCAACCTAAAGGAGTCTCATGTCCAAGTGTGAACAGCAAATTGTTCCCATGTGAAGTCTGGTATAAGTAGGTGTACCAAACAAGAAGAAAACACATACTAAATGAAGTTCAAGAATCATCTTGGTCCCAAGTTTATGTCTTTTCAAATTAGAGAGTAAAGATTTTCTTTTACTACTGGTTGTCATTAATTTTATTTCAATAGATCTAGTGCTCAACATGCAAAATATCAGTACAGTTACTTCTTCAGCATAAAATA
This sequence comes from Promerops cafer, assembly GCA_013398275.1. Lineage (NCBI taxonomy): Eukaryota > Metazoa > Chordata > Aves > Passeriformes > Nectariniidae > Promerops > Promerops cafer. The sequence continues at coordinate 176,713 of VZSE01013397.1, forward strand.
AAAATTATAACATACAATGGTTCATCATTTACAAGTAGTTAATTCTGAATATTGTTTCCCTTTTTTTTTCTTTCTAACACCTATGCCAAACATGCTAAGCAGTTAAGTAAGTTTTGAAGTACAGTGTGAAGACAAAATTCTGATTCAAACAGTGCTTTGAGCACTTTTGTTTCCAGAGTGTTCCTCCCAAAGCAGCTGCAGCAGCCCTGGGGAAGCAGGCTGGTGGCTGGGCTATATATGTACGTGTCACCTGCTTTTGCAGCACACAATCAGGCACCAACACCTCCTCTGCTCCCAGCAGGCAGCCCCACTTCGACCTGAGCCCCGGCTGCCTACAAGCACCACCTGCCTGTGTGCACACAACCCTGGGGAGTGATTCTGCCGCAGCCCCTGGGCCATCAGCCCTGCCCATGTTCATCGTGGCAAGGGCTGGCGGCTGTGAGAGTACCGGGATCCAGCCCTGCTGCAAGTGAGCACCTCCTGGGAGATACACGGAGTGCAGCACCACAGGAAACTTCCTTCCAGGGATACCCACAGGATCAGGCTGACATTTTTCCAGCAGAGAGCGTACCTGGACAGGGTGCTGTGGCCTGAGCACTGCTCTGGGAGCTGTGTGACCCTGCAAGACAAAGACAGCTCTGTGATCTCTGCCAGCACGACCACCAGCACACGAGTTGTTGTACAGCTACAGCAGGGCTGGTTTTTTGTTTGGAAAAGTGCAGCCAAACAGTCAACTGGGTGTGATACACATTTCAGTCACCCTGCACTTGTCACCACCATATACTGGCCATCATTTCATTCCTCTTTCCCAAGTATCCTCTATAGACAATGGACAGGGACAGACAGTATGTTAGACAGATACTTTTCTGATGGAGTACAGCAGCTCTTGTGTTCCTATTAAGTATTCTTCTTCAAGAGATAAGGGATCATGAAAGCTGGTTGACAGGAACCACCTATTTACACTGCCATTATTCTAAAACCTTGAGTTTCCCAGGAATCCCAGAATTACTAACATGGCTCTTATCTCTTGTAACCATTAATTTCTTAAGAGGGCTGTTAGATTCCACATCTGTGCTTGCTACAAGAAAAAAGGGGGGGAAAGGGTTGGGGAAGGATAGAAAAGAAAGCAAGTTATTTTGGAAAGAGAAAAGAAAAAAGTTATTTTGCTTGGCCATGGAAATTACTCTCTCACTGCTGTTTCTTTTTCTAAATGCAGAAGGAGAGTTTGGATGGAAATCACACCAAGGCATCCCCAGCTTTATCACAGTGTAGCCTATGGGATCCTGGTCTTCCCCTGCCCTTCCCAATAGGCAGAAAACACAACCAGAAAATTAAGTAGATCATTAGTCAGGCACAAGTGATTCCAGAGGCTGGAGGCTGCAACTATGCTACCCGCTCTTCCAAAACTTCATCCCTTCTCCCAACGGCCTCTGGAAGCATCACATGTTTCTTTTGCACGCTGATGTGTTTTGGGGGCATGTATCTTTTAAGATCAAAAGGACATTTCTAATATCAGCCATTTGTCCTGCAGTATTACCAATTCACAAAGTTGTTTCCACATTTAAATGACAATTTTGATTCTACAGTTGCCACACTTCGGTTCATATTGAATATCTCAACCCACAAAATTGTCACTGCAAAACTCTGTTGAAAGATTTAAGTTAACAAATCTGAGGAAGCAGAAAACCACAGCTGCAACAGCTCTTATACTTTGCTTTCATCTACTTGTATTGTATTCCCTGTCCTTCTCTAAACACATCACTGTTGTACGGAAGCTTCTTCTGCAGATTAATTAGCAAAGTAATGAGTATGTTTTATCCATTCTTTCTCCCTCCCCATCCTCAGGGTATATACAGACATTGGCCGGCTCACTCTTGAAAATTATACACTTTGTGATGTTATTTATGAAGGTCAGATTAATTAAGTATTGCTTTATGTATAACTGCAGTTTGGAGTGGTGTTATGATGTTTATGCTAGCATTCAATTTCCAGCTCCACAGTCATTGAGAAAACAGTTCTATTGTAAACAATTCCCTTGTGCCAGGAATGCATTTCCTCCAAGAATGAGGTCATGTGAGATGAATACAAACCAGGTAACTTGGGGAGGCCAGACTTCAGTTTCCACTGGCATTATTTAAAAGAATCAAAAAGGTTTGCTGGGGAATTCATTGGTAACTTGTATGGAGTTCATAAGGTATTCCCCTTTGAATGCCTTTCGCACACAGAAGTCAACGCCACTTTACAATGCAGAGAGCAAAACAAGCGCAAACATTACCACAGCTGCACTGTCAATCCCAAGGTTGCTAAAGTGGCCTCTTAGCCAGAAGAAAAAAGCAGTATGTTTTTTTCCCATGAAATGTACTACAAGAGAACTTCCCCATTAGTCTAGTAAGCTGTGAACATTTAGCTGTGACTGAACAGGGCAATATCACAAGTTCAAGGATTCTAAAAGGTCCCCAACCAATGTTTAACTTTCATTTTACTGGGAGCTTAGTGCAGATGATTTTTTGCACTCACGTCCTCACCTCACCTTGATCTTGAGAGTTATATGGTGAAAGAGAGATTTACTTGTGTCTGCTTTGCTCTATCTCTATACTGCTGACATTTGAGCTTTGAAAGCCTCAACATCTTTTGTGGTGGAAGTCTAGAAATAGACTATAGTTATTGTCTGATTAATCTCCTTTTTTGTGTCAATTTGATGTTGTTGTAAGACAGCACATATAGACTGTCCCACATGTAAAAGAGGAAATGAACATATTTGGTTGCTGCTTTTTCCTGTCCACATCCTATTTTGACTTCTGCTAACAACATAATTGACATACTTTTCTTGGATCACTAATCAACTTCCATTGATGTCACCCCAGCAGCTAGCATTTTATTATGCACAATATCCTCCTCTCACTTCCTTGTGCCCCCACCTCTGAAGCACTGGACTCAAAATGCCACCAAAGACATATTCCAGGTCTATCCCATTTCAAGACTAATCCTTGGTTTTCTCATCCTTTTACTGCATCAAATTCAGGTCCTTTGTTCTCACCCTGCAAACTGCATAATCCCTGCCCACAACTCTGTTTCCATTTCCACCTACTCACCACTTCTAATCTCCTCCCCTACAATATTACTTTCAACACCCTTCTGCACACCCTCTTGCCTAGGGGATTTTAGTTTTTCCTTTGTTTTGATTTTTTTTTTTTTTTTTTTCTGTTTTGGGGGGGGTTTGTTTTGTTTTGTTTTGGGGGGAACTATTTTGTACAAGTTAATGACTGCATATTAATGAGTGAGAAAAAGTAATCTGAGGGAGCTTTCAAGTTACAAATAATTATAACGTAAATGAAAATATGCTAAATAAATATCTAAAGATCTAAGTCAAATATACAGAATTATTTTATTCAAACTGCTCTGGGTTTTTTGGTTTGTTTGTTTTAATATTTGTTCTAATATTCTGCCTTAAAGCTGAAAACTTTTTATCTTCTTTTAATGTGAATAACATGAAAAACCTGTAGTTTCACTCAGCAGGGAACACCATGCTGAAAAAAAATTTTGGATTTAGAAGAGAGCAGCATGAACTTCAACTGCAGCCAGCATCACCCAGTGGAGCTCAGCCACTGTGCAAACCAAGTCCCACAGAACCGGCATCTGTTTTTACCAGAGCAATGATGTAAAACAGGCTTTAAAACACGCCGTGATAAAGTCTGTTAATTATCTTGCATAAAGGGTTTATGCTTTCTACCTCACTGACACACGGTATTTCCCGTGCAAGGGAGAGCTCTCTGCTCTCATCCCATTCCAAGTGCACATTGCAGGAACGTTCCAACACATCTCCACAGTTTTCGTCATGTCAATTGGTAACCTCAGGCAATGTATTAACAAGTTTGTGTACAAACAGGTGCTTCATACGCTATACAAGAAGTTTGTGTAAAGACCTCGGAGAAACCTCCCAGTATCTGAAGGGAACCCACATGGAAGACAGGGAGGGATTCTTTGTCAAGAATTGTAGTGATGGGACAAAGGGGAATGGGTACAAACTGAAAGAGGGGAAATTTAGGTTGGCTATACAGAAGAACTGCGTTACTGTGGGGGTGATGAGGCACTGGAACAGGCTGCCCAGAGAAGCTGCGGATGACCCATGACTGGCAGCGTTCAGGCTGGATGGGGCTTTGAGCAACCTGGTCTGGTGGAAGGTGTTCCTGCCCACGGCAGGAGGCTGCATCGAGATGATCTTTAAGGTCCCTTGGAACCCAAACCATTCTGTGGTTTTATGATTAACCAGCCTAAGGGGCTTTTTCCCCTGTCCGTCCCGAGGCCGGCAGTTCCCTCCTCACGGACGGGGCATTCAGGGCGAGCTCCG
>VZSE01013397.1:181548-212941 GCA_013398275.1 Promerops cafer
GGTCCCTGGTCGCCGTCCCGCTCCGCCGCGGGAGCAGGCAGCGGGCGGGCGCTGCCGCTCGGCCTCGGCGCCGGGAGACGCGGCGGGGGGGCTCCCGAGCCGCCCGCCCCGCGCTGGGGAAGGGGAGGAAGGAGGGAAGGAAGCCGCTTTCTCGGAGGTGGGGGCGCAGGCTACAGGCAGTGCCCCGCTGGCAGCCGGGGGTATGGCTGCGGGAATCCCGCTGCAGGAGCGAGGAAGGCTCTCGGCGGGGAAGAGGTTTGGGGGCATTCGGAGCAGGGCTGGCGGCCGGGCAGCCTCAGCCTTGGGGGTGCCCACGGGTCCGAGAGGAATCGTGGCAAGCTGGCGGTGGCACCCCGAGCTACCAAAACACCGAGAGCCACAAGTCCCGAGTGATAAGGAAATGACCTGTCCCCATGGCTCTGACAACCGCTGCGTGTCCCGGTTGGCTTAAGGCGATGGTCTGAGTCACCATCTTCCAATCTCAGCGCTGGCGTTTTGAGGCATTCCTTTTGTACTTTCCAAGCCACCGGTTACCTCGAGTTTTCTTTTCTTTTAGCATCTCCCAAGGTAGTGACGTGGTGTGTGTACACGCGCATAAACCAAAGACCAAATCTATGATCTCTTTGGTCTAAAAAACCAAGTCAGGTATGAGGAAATGGAAAAATCAATACAAAGGAAGTGGTCAGATGACACTTGGGCGCCCTTTCATCTTTAAGCGCATAGATATGGATGTCTTCGAGCAATATTTTGACAAGATGGTAGAAGGAAGTTTTTGGAAGATCGTACTGTGAAAGAGTCTGTGAGTAGTATCACTGGACGTTATATGAGTATGTGGCTTGGGAAGAGGGGGACAGAAGAAAGGGGAATACTACCCAGGTGCTTTCAGAGGCATCACAAAATAGTGAATTTGGGCACACAACGGCAAAGAAGTTAAGCGGTTCAAAAGATTCAGGGTCCTAGAATCTGCTTTCTTCGAGCGGATTCTTTTTTCAAGTTTATCTCCAAATCTCCAGGGTATGTTTTGTGAAGAGAAGCTGCAGTTTACTGTTTGTTTAAATTTGCTGTAGTGAGTAGTTTTGTTTTGTTTTTTTCCTTATTATTTTCTGGAGTTCCTCTTTGGAGGATGGAGCTGTCCCCAGAATGATTAAGATGTTTCCAAGTTGCAACAGTGCTCCCAAGTTGCTTTATGCAGTAGGTGTTAACTTGGGTGCTGTAACTGGCTTTTACAGTATCATTTTCTGTGTGAGGTGTGTTCAAGGTTGCATTAATGTTCTTGGGTTATGGTCTTTCCCTGCAGGAGTAATGATTATTAAGGCAAAGGTGGAGGAGACTTAGGTGCTTTCTGTGACTTTTATGAAGAAATAGAGTAGCAAACATAAAAAGTTAAATGGATTTTGTTTGGCTGGTTGGTTTTATTTATTTATATATGCAGTGATTACATGGAGTTTTGTTCATTCTGTATAGTGATTAACTCTTTAAACTGTGCGGGCTCTTCTAATCAGAAGGGTTAATTTAAACAAATTCACATTGAAAATGATGAGACTGTTCTTGTTGGAGAAGTCTCCCTGTAACCATTGCTGCTAATTAGCATTTTAAGCTCAATTTGTTACTAGTGGAAGTCTGAAAAACAGTATTCCTGCAAGTCCTGTAAAATTAGGAATTCAACTGGAAAACTAACTGTATGAATATATTGATGAAGAAAAAGGCCCTAAGATATATCCAACTTGACGATACAAATAAAAATCTGCAGGCGAACAGTTTTATTGGTGTCACCACTTGTAGAACTGCTTGTTTTATTTTGACTTCAGTTATGCTCCTAAAGTGTTTATGCAAACTAATGAAATATGGAACAGTTGGTTTGGAGGCCACTAGTTCTTAGATGTGTAGATGCTGTTAGCAATGCTGGACACTTGTACTTGTGGATTTCAGATTCCGTAATGTCATACATAAGGAAAAGTACTGGATGAATGTAAATCAGAAATATTATTCAAGAAGACTTTCTATGTTGTGTGTGTAAAGTGAATTCTTTAATCATATGGTGAGAGTGAACATTCTCTGCTACTGAAATGATTGAGAGACTTCATGAAAATATTTAAGGACCATAACATTATGTAGGGGCTTCTTTGACGACTTCTCACAGAAAGAGATCAAAATCTGTTTAAGTATCAGGCCTCAGTTAAACCCACTATTGAAATAAATAGAAGAATAATGACCTCCAAGTTGTGTGTATAGCTGGTTGAGCCCCTTCAAGAGGGCAAGTGATTGTCACTGCACACTATAATTTTTCAAAATACACCTGAATAAATTGCTTTACTGAAGCAGAAAAAGTCAGTCTTCCCTAGAAACATTTCTTTCTAGGGGTTGGTTGAAAGTATAATGAAATCTGTTACGTTTCTGAAGGAAGGTCATTGAGCAATTTCAGAGACTTTATATACTAGTTATTGAATTTTCATTATTTTCACTTTTAATCCTTTAGAAAAATAATTTCTCTTTACTCCTAGCAGTTATGGTTAGGGGATGTCTGAGTTATGGCTAAATAACTTACTCTGGCTGCCATTTGGGATAGGAATTTGAAGCAGAAAACTCGGGGTTTTTTTTCTTTGTCCTTTCCCAGTCATTTGCATGATGGAAGCCCTTGCTGGGTTAGGCGAGGCATGGTTTCTGGAGAAATCACAGAATTATGGGAGTCTCTTTTTCTTAGAAAAGAAGTGCTATTCAGAGTGAGAGTGTAGAGAACTCCAAATTACTCAGTTTAATCTTGTGGGTTCCTCACCCCTGCCCCCCACCCTGTCCTTATCTGCTACGTATTTTCTTTACCCTAGCTTACCATTAAATGGTAAGGGCTTTCTCTGCTCTTAAAGTGGCTCAGACATTAGGTTTAGCTTATTTTAAGCAGAATGCTTCTTAGATGCTCAATGCTTTTTTTACTTCTTGTACAACTAGGAAAACATTCTTAAAGAAAGGGTGTAAAAGTTATTTTTGTGCGGTAGAGATGCTGCTTCATGTGCTGAACTTCTTTGTGCTTTGAGATTCAGAAGGCAGTTTTATACGTTTCTTATTTCGTCATTGGCTTTCTCTCTCTGCTTTGGTCTCAGGCTACAAACTAGTACATGTCACAGATTCTGTGAGAATAAGCTAGTATTTTGGTAGCTGGCTGTAGCAGTAGACAGGAATATGAAAATAGGCTAAGGCAATCACCACTGCTGCATTTGCATTGACTTGGACCACATTTAATTGCCCTCTGTCAGGGATGTTACACCTGCTATATACATGTTCTCTCTTAAGTTTCTCCACAAAAGTTGTTGAGTGATGTTTAAAAACTCCTTGCTGAAATATTGATGCTAATCCTCTCCCCTTGTTTCAGCCTTAATCTTTCTAAAACCAATTTGAATTTCTGAGGAAAACCCAAACCCCTGAGGTCCCAGTGTTATGAATGCAGTTTATCAAAGTTCAGATTAGCAATGGCAGGAAATGGAAAGTTGTTACCTGCTTGGGACTGTCTCCCATTCAGTTTGACAAGGGCCCTTTTTCATGTGCATGTAAATCAGGCCAAACCCTCCTGCGCATGGATCCTCTCTACTCCAGTAATTTCCCCACTTCTGTGCAGAACCCAGCCTGGTAACTGTGGCTGGCTTTAAGGAAGGCCCATCTTGGTGTCTCAGCACCGTAGTTCCTGTGTTGGGAGTGATAAGATCTGTGGTTTGGACACATCTGAGTGGTTCGACAAGAGGTCATTTTGAGTCTAGTCTGGCATGCTAACCACTTAGAGCAGATTAAAAGCATGTTCAGTTTCAGTAGGACCTTCTACCAGAGCACTGTCTAAGAGCACGAAGCCAGCTTGCAATTAAGTTCTTTTGGAGATGCCGTATCAAGTCTTGATTTTGGTCATTCCTGATGACAGTTCAGTTAATTTGGATTTGGACTGTCTCATCAATTGAAATGAATTTCCAGTATCTCAAACTTGAAGCTCTAATAGATCAATTCTCTGTACCTCACACCACTGTTTCCACTTTATAAAGGGGAAGTAAATCCTATGACTCTTAGAAATTGAACTCTGTTATCAAGGATCATAGCTCAAGCAGTTGGAGCCAGGCATACCTAGTTTGGTACCTGTTCTTTTTATGCATAGAAACGGCTCAGTAACACTGCTCAAGTGCTGCATTATGAACATCTGAATTAATGCTAAGTTTTAATTGTGCCTTCTTGTCAAAATACTAATCTGTGATTTGAGTTGTGGTGGTCAGATTTTTATTTTTGGTAACTCCTCTGAGTCTGAGTTACAGTAAAATTTAAAAATGGGATCAGTGGCAATTCAAATGTGCGGAATTAATGAAATGCAGTAGTAGTGTAGAACCATTGGCCACAAGGGTAAGTAATTGTAAAAATGTTGTCTTTAACAGAGTAGGTGTGTGCTCTTCTGTTAGTTCTGAGCATGTGTTAGGGACTTACATACCTGACAGACCTTATAGATTTGCTTAGGTTAACTTCATTATAGCACAAAGCAAACTTTTCACTGGTGTTGAGGACTTTTTTTTTTGCTATTACATTAGCACTCGTGGTGAATGCTCCTGAAAGATGTATTAGTAACAACCTCCCACGTGCTTGTAGCAGCCTCCCACCTAAATGCTAAAGTTCCCAGCTAATTGATATTGCACTTTATCATCGACCAATCTGACATGAGCTCTATCCAGTATTCCTGGGTGTGACTGTAAATAAAAACTTCCTTTTTCTGTTCCTTGCGTGACTTCAGACATTGTCTTTCTGAAATGAACATCAGCGTTGTTTCACAAGCTGGAGGCTTGGTGCCAGTACCTTCACCTGCAGAGAATTCCTCAAGCATTGGTGTAGTTGACCCATTCCTGACAGTCACCAGTTTGTGCTGGTAGTAATCAGCCGTCTCACCAAAAATTGGAATTGGAGCAGTCTTCCATGCCCATTGATTAGTGCTGGTGTACCTGCTGCTGATCTGTAGAAGCATCTCACGCATACTGTGGATCTGAGGTCTGCCTGAATGTATCAAACTATTATAATATTTTCAGATAAGTATTGAAATATTGCAATCTGTTTCAAGAATTTCAGTGTATTTGTTACTTCTTTCCGTCATGAAGCGTTAAATTAGTTCTGTGGTTCTGCTGAAGTCCCAAATCAATAATTAACACTGGCACTCTTACAGACTTACTTACTCTGAAAGCTGTCATCCTTGGTTCATCATACTGCAGACAGGGTTTTGCACTTCCAGAACAGGACACACATCTTGGAGTTATCCTTAAAGGTTTGGGTAGTGTGAAACTGATCTTGCAGAGTCAGTTAGAAGTTAATCTGAAGCAGTTCTGTCTAATAACAGAGGAAGCCTAAAGAGCCGAAATTAGTCTTTGTGAGTGCTACACCCATTCTTGGCCCATTTGTGGCTCAAGATGAACCAGTCAGAAACTGTGGATTGTGTTGTAAATCTTTGCTGGGATTATTTTATTTGCACTAAGCTGTTTTTGAATGCTAGTGGTAAAATACTCAAATGAAAGAAGAGTTTAGTGACTCATGGGAATGTACTTCTGACTCTTCTGACTTTACTGCCTCCGGGAGTGGAAAGAATTTTGAGGATAATGCATCTCTGAAAACAAAACTGAGACATTGCCTAATGAGGAGACGACACAAGGCTTTTGATAGGATGTGTAGTTAGAGATTGGGATCTTTGCTGTTACACTAATTAGCTAAATGTCTCCATTGTCTTAACGTTTCCCTGGAGTCTTTGGAAAGGTTTTGATAAAGAGCAAAAGGTGATGATTTCCAAAGAAATCTGAATTTCATCTTCTTCCAATTTTTCTGAACTCATTTCATCAATATGTTTTTCTTTGAAATAACTGCTTCTAGGTATTTTGTTCCAATATTTTCTCAATATGACTTTTAATATGCTGTTTAAGGAAAATTCAAATAACTTGGGATGTAAGGAAGATACCAGTGTCCTAGAACTGAAGGCATATGCAGACTGAAACTGATCCAAGTCACCTAAAGATGTCAGGCAGACATTTTTATTTTAGTCAAAAAGAGAGGTCAGGATTGTCACCTACATCTTGTTCCACAGGCAGTTCTTAAGTAAGTTTTTTTGAGGATAGTGAGAGAGGTGGTAAGGTGACCTTCACCTGTATGATTTGTCAGGGTACATTCCTGCAGCATATGATGCAGGACTGTAGCCATCAACCTCTATTTGTCTAATATTAACAAAATATTAACTTCCTGTTTGTGTATAAGACTATCCAGGTGTTACAGCTTGGAGGAAGAAGAAAAGGTTATGGAAGTTTAAGTGCTGGCATCCCCACTAAACTGAAATAGCAGGATGGAATGGGGGAGATTCAAGGTTCTGACTGAGGGACTGAAAAATACACTACAAAGGGCCAATTGTTGAATTAATGGGATTTTTCTTTTAATAAGAAATAAGGTGTTTTCTGCTTATGTTTACATGATGACATCTTTGGAAAACAATCTGCAATAGCTGATTTTACAAGTAATTTCTACTGTGGCCAGTTATGAAGGGGCAGTATGTAATGGCACTATCATGGCACTAATAGTGATTTCAAACTTCTAACCACACGCTGTTAGAAATAGCCTACGGAACATGTTGAGAGCACCCACGTGGTCTAAGTATGTCTGACAACAGAAATGACCAAAAATTACCACTGAGGTAAAGCTGGTTTTTGGGTAGAAACAAAGTCTCATTGATCTGTTCAGATCTTATGTTTCATTCATACTCCATAAGTAAGCTAACTTTAGTGCATCTCTTGTATTTGTGTCTCATTGGGTGATATTTTAACCTCAGTATGTTTTTAGAATTTTCATGTGATTTGACTCATACATACGTGAGAAGAGATGAAAATAGTGGACTAACACTGATATTTTCAAATAACTTTTAGGTAACTGGAGGCTCCAGTGGAATTGGAAAATGTATTGCTATTGAATGCTATAAGCAAGGTGCTTTCATAACACTGATTGCAAGGGATGAGGTAAGTGTATGTGTAATTTTACCAGCTAAACTGTTCATAAAATATGTATAGGTGGAGAATAATTTTGGAATTGATGATTATTCATACTTCTTCAGTGTATATTTTAAGGGGACCCTAAGCATTCCAAATAAATGCATTTGAATAGCAGAGGTGGCTGCCTTTTTAAGAAGCATAGCCCAACATGGAATTTGTGATTTGCTTGCCTTAAAACTTTACCAGTGCTATTGCTTTTGTTATTGGCATTTGTTATATCATTATCTAGATCTGTGCCAGAGCACAAAATCAGGAAAACCCCTATATTGGTTAAAACTGTAGAATTTCCCTACAGGTAGTGACATGAGGGAGTTTAATCATCTCTGAAATTCACAAACTATACTGGTGTCTAAGCCGCATTATATCGTATTTTTTACTAGTGAAAAACGCTTCATCAAGACAGCTTTGGAAGAAAAAGCATTGCTCTGTTCAGGGTTTTTTTGTTGTTGTTTTTTAACAAAGAGGTATTCAGAATTTAGTTGGAATTACTCTGTTTTCATAACAGGCTGTTGTTTTATTTGTTGCAAAAAACCAAATTATTCTGGAAACAAAAGCACTTAATTTTTTGGGGGCCTTCAGTCCCAGCTGATTTGATAATTTACTTGAGAACTTACTTTCTATAACCTTGAATGTAGTCAGAATTAAGAGAATTTTTCTTGTACGGATTATTACACTTTGAATTTACCAGATTTTTGGGGTGTGATGATTTCATGCCAGTGATTATTCTGCAGGAAGGTTTATGTAATATCACATAAAATAGAGCTAAAATAAAGGAGAAGAATCAATACCTGCAGTCTTAGGTGCTCTCTGTAGCATGAAACAAAAGCATTAAATCTATAGAAGTCATTACTGGCTTTAGAACACAATGTGAAAAACAGAGAAGTGAGTTCTTGATAGATTTCATGTTTTCATGTCTTTGTAAGTCTTCAAAATGACAGTAAAATGCTGTAACTAGTTGAGGATAACTTTGAGGGGCTTTAGGGTTTAAGCCTTATTGAAGTACTGAGGACTAACGCTGCTCTCAGAACTACGTTTCAGTTGTCTTTGTGTCCATTTCAGAACAAGCTGTTGCAGACGAAGAAGGAAATAGAAAAGTACTCTGTTAATGACAAGCAGGTAAGGGCACTGCCAAGAGGGGCTGTTGTTTTGTTTAAGGCAGTGACTACAGCACAGTTCATTGGTCCTGTATTGAAAACAAAGCTGTTTGACAAAACTGAGTGAGGACTCAGTATTTGGATTCACTAATACCAGTCTGTTTACATGAGACGTTCTGAGCTCTTGCTATATTTGATGTTGCCTAGCCAGTGCATTAGCCTGCTTTTCTTAGAAAAAGATGTCTTCATCTGTAGGTGTAGAACGCTTTTTTGGATAGCTGCAATTTACTGTCACTTAATAAGGATTTTATTCTTTCAAACGAAGTTGAAGAACCAAATTTTTTTTTCCTTGAATACCATGTTTTTTGCAATTCATAAATACCGCATCCATCTTGGGAAAGAAGTTTAGTTGCTTATTCCCAGGTTTATTTCACTACGTCATACTTTCGTTCCTTTTCCTGACTAAGTACTGTACCAGTTACACAAGTCAAATTTGTGAAGTTCTGAGACTTCTAAACATAGAAGCTGCTTTGCTGAATAGGTAATGCACTCATGCGTGAAGGCAATGGTTTAGAGCTTGAAGAAGTACTAGCTTAGAATAGCTAAGCTTTCTGTGTTAAAAACGTGCAACCTTGAGGTGAAATATTAAAATAATTTTTTCTTACTACTAATAATGAAGGGGAGAGGGGAAATAGTAATGAAACTATTAACATCTTTGACATCTTGTGTTCCAGAACTTTGTTGATCGTGAAAGTAGCTTAGTAACTAAGTTCCTTTCATGATGACAAATAGAAGCAATTTATTTGTCCATAATTTTTGGGGGGCCCTCAATCCCAGCTGATTTGATAATTTACTTACACTTGAGAACTTACTTTAAAGGTCTCAAGAACTTTAGAGATTTTAATTGATAAATTAGATATTCTGTTGAAAAGAAGTAATGAAAAAAAGCTGAATATTTGCAGGCAAAAATGTTAATATAGTAGCTGATACAAAATTTTTTAATACCTCCATTTATAAGATAAGATTCTGTCTTTGCTTCCTTATACTTTTGTCAAGCTGGGGTGTTTTTTCTGTGCATGCTGCCTTACTCAGATCAGCTTTGTTTGAAAATCTAAGCCATTTGAAGTGAGGAGCAGCTGTATTTTGCCCATTAAAAAAAAATCCTGATAACCATTTTCTTTTAGCTGCTCTAGCAGTTTCCCAAGCTTAGCATTATAGCTAATCCCTTGTCAAACACCGTGTCAGGATGTTCTTGTTAAAATCTGTCCTAGCTTGATAGATGCTGACTTTTAAAAAGACTATTATTTGGTGCATGTACCTAGGAGTTTCTGTGAAAATCTCCAGAAGCACCTTCAAGGCTGAGCAAGCTCCAGTGTGGACTGACTAGGACTTTTTTTCAGAAGCAGTTTCAGGCTTGCAGCCAGGTTAAGCAGTTGGCAGCGCAGGTGATGGGAAGGCTGGCTCCTCTGTAGCTGTTGTTGGGTTGCAGACGTGGTCTTGGGGAAGCCTGACTGATCTGAATGGAAAGAACAGAACTGGAGAAGGCAGGGAGTCTGGGGCAGAGCTGGCACTGGAACAACAGATCAAAAGCTGTCAAGTGACAGCAGGTGAACAGAGAAGCTGTACAAAAGGATTACTGAAATGCTGTAGAGAAAGGTGATGTCTGGTATAGATAACATACACAGACTGTTACCTTTACTAGATCACAGAATCGTGGAATGGTTTGGGCTGGAAGACACCCTAAAGATTGTCTAGTTCCAATTCCCCTGCTCTTGGCAGGGACACTTTCCATTAGACCAAATTGCTCAGGGCCCCATCCAGCCTGGTCTTTAACATTTCCAGGGATGAGGCATCCACAGCTTCTCTGGGCAACTTGTGCCAGTGCCTCCCAGTGAAGAATTTCTACCTAATATCTAATCTAAACCTACTGTCTTTCACTTTAAAGCCATTTCCCCTTCCCTTACATGCCCCTCTTCAGCTTTCTTGTAGGCCCCTTTTAGGTACTGAAATGCAGCTGTAAGGTTTGCCTGAAGCCTTTTCCATGCTGCACAACCCCTCTCTCAGCCTGCCTTGGTAAGAGGGGTGCTCCAGCCCTCTGGTCATTTCTGTGGCCTCCTCTGGACTTGCTCCAACAGTTCCATGTCCTTCCTGTGCCGGGGCCCCAGAGCTGGATGCAGTGTTCCAGGAGGGGTCTCACCAGAGCAGAGGCACAGAATTCCCTCCCTGGCCCTGCTGCCCACGCTGTTTTGGATACAGCCCAGGACACGTTTGGCTTTCTGGGCTGTGAACACACGTGGTGGGTCATGTCCAGCCTCTCATCCACCAGCACCCCCAAGTCCTTCTCGGCAGGGCTGCTCTCCGTCTGTTCATCTCCAAGCTTGCATCAGCAGGGGGGGATTGCCCCAATCCAGGTGCAGTACCTTGTACCTGGTCTTGTTGAACTTCATGAGATTCCCAAGGGCCCACTTCTCAAGCTTGTCTAGGTTTCTCTGGATGGCATCCTGTCCTCCATGTGTGTGAGTTGCACCACCAAGCTTGGTGTCATCTGCAAGCTTCCTGCAGATCTCGTTGCCTGTGTCATTGAAGACACTGAATGGTCCCATGTCAAGCTAAGAGGCAGAGATCCTCAGGAAAGATTACTTTTTTCTTGGGCATATGCTGTGCCTCTCCAGCTCTTGGATACATACTTGAAACCAAGTTGCATTGACAACCAGAGTCTGGCATATATGTACCTTTAATGTCTCATGTGTGCATGGGATTTAGAGTGCTGATGGTGCAGGCTCTATGGATGTAGGTCTGCACTGCAGCAAAATCCTTACCCTTAAGAGTTTTTTTTCCAATAGTTTTTAAATCCTTTTTCTAATCTAGAATATTCTCAGTTACATTACTGGGGGTTGAGCCGATCTTTTATTGGGGAAAGCTTTATTAATGATCCAACACCACACAATATTTAGAACAAAATGTAATGAGCAGGGCTGGGCGTAAGTGTACTTCAGGTAGCATATTCTGTGTCCTACATGTGGATCTATGGTCCATATTTTGGAGTAAAGGTAATTAGTATATGGTAGCAGAAAGAATGTATGGTAATAGAAGCAAAGAGGTGAATTGTAAAATGTGATAGTAGTCAGTAAAAGCTGTGGTAGTGTCCGAGTGTGTTATTCACAGTGTAACTAATCTATGCAATCTGTTAAAATAACAAATTGCTCCGATTTTTATAGAGAACTGTAATTTACTTCATCTCCTCACTGATCTTGGCAAAGACATCCAAATGATAATTCAATGTTGTTTGCCTTCAGCTGCTGTCTTGTTCTTAAACTTATGAAAAAGATAAATGTTTCCAAAGTGTAATAAATGCCTTAAGGGGATTCCTGCCAATAACTTGTGCCACAAGTTTACTCTGCTGTCCAACTACACACAGTTGCTGGGAGGCAGGAGTAGCCAACCTGCTGTACAGGAATGGCAGGCAGATTCTGTTTATGCAGGTAAGAAGTGTCACAGTCTGACCAGGGGCAGGACTGACGAATCACTGGCTGCCAAAGCAGTTAGTTACACTGTGGTGAGCCTTTTTGTGTGTGTGTGTGTGTGTGTGTGTGTGTGTGTGTGTTTGCCCACGTGCTCCATGATAAATGGTCGTGAACATACTTGTTACAAACTACTGGTGACTTTGTTTAATTTCATCTCTGACTTTAAATTAATTGACCAAAGGAACAGAAAGGATAGAAGATGGAACAAGAATACAGGAGTCCCTCCTATTACTGTAATAGGAGATGGCTTTTCTGTTCAAGATGAGGAATTGCCCCAGAGCTCTGTTGGTGGCTTAGCAGAGAGAGTAGCTTATTTGTCAGTACCTGTTGTTTGCAGCAGTCTTACAGTTTGGCAGTGGTAACCCAAAAGAAGCAGTGCTTTCTTTGGCCAGAAGTTGATTTGAAGGTGCTTGACAACCTAGATTCTGAGACCATCTTGCTGAAAGTAGTCAGTAACTTTCGAGGAAAACAGGGCCTAACTTTTAGCTGCAAGAAAACCAAATCACTGTCATCTGTTTTCCTTCATCCTGCCTGCCCACCCCTCCCCTCTGCTTCTTTCTTCCCTGGTTATTCCAATTTTTCTGTATTTTTCAAACTAAACCCCTTAATGTCTGATTTTCAGACAAGGAGTAAATATGTACACGTGCCTTCACTTCTTTAGATAGTTATGACGCTGTGCAATGAGTCAGTTTCTCATAGAATTTTTATTTTCATTTTGTCCTTGAGGTGTCCCAATTAAATATTATGCAACGAGGTGTACAACTATTCTTTTAAAAAAAAAATAAATCATGAAATAAGGAGGTAGCATGCATTGCAAGTACTAAAATTAGCAGGGTTTTAACACTTGCTTTCTAAATTTTGGAACAGATTTTTTTTGCAATGCTGATGCTGCCGTTTCAGGGTAACACTGCAACCATGCCTTGCTATGAGGTGGAAAAAAACATTTTTTCTTTAAAGATGAGCCTAAGCCATACAAATGGTTTAACTTATGTTTAGCTGATGAAAGTTAACCATATCACTGAGGAATTTTGACTGTCTTAGTTAAAATAGCTTTTACTAGACTTAATATAAATAACTCAATCAATAGAGTGTCTTAGGAGAGTAAATTAGAAATTGTACTTTGCACATGAGTCGCTGCTTGGAAGATCATGAGGTGCTTATATGTTCTTAATGTAATCTTTATTATACGAGAACCTGTGTGTGAAGGGGGAGGAGCTTGGAGGTAGCAGAAACTGCTTTCTCCACAAGTGCAGAATATCTTTTCAAAAAGACTTTTTTTGTGGAAAAGATACAACATTGGGCTTGTTTCATTTTGAAGGGCTCTAAGTCAACAATTACTGGACTTAATGTGTTGTGAAAATGTGCTTTCACTTTTCTTTTCCAGGTTGTACTTTGCATTTCCGTTGATGTGTCTAAAGACTATGAACAGGTGGAGAATGTTCTAAAACAGGTGAGAAAATAACTGATTCACCTACATATATTAAGAAACTTATCTCTGTGTGTTGTATTTCTGTTAGAAATAGTTTCTTATTTGACATGGTGATATAGGAAGGTTTTTTCCTCATAAAGAATATCATAATTTCTGTCCCCTCTTCTAGGCTCAGGAGAAGTTGGGGCCAGTTGACATGCTTGTAAACTGTGCCGGAACATCAGTTACAGGAAAATTTGAGGATATTGAAGTGAATTCTTTTGAAGTGAGTGAGCATACTTTTTTATTTCATCATATGATAATTTCTTATTTAACCATTCTAACAATTAGAGTGCATTCCTTTGTCTGCAGACTCGAACAGTGTTACACTTGACTTGTGCTAGCTGTCAGAATCTCTTCAGATTTGCAAAGATTGCCTCTAACTTCTCCCCTAACGATTTCACATAGTTTCATTTTTTTCTGTTGAAGATTTTTCAAAAATATTTTCAACCTGTTTAAGAAAACTGCAGCTGTTATCAGTGTTCAATTCTGAGATGCACAAATTGTTTCAGCTTGAGAAGCTGCTGCTCTGATGAAAAGACAAAAAAGCAACCCCAAAACACCTTGTATTTTGGTTAATTTTTGCCTGCAGCCCTCAGGCCTCCATTAATCTACAGATAATGCTGAATCATCTGAAAGTACTAAATGGGAATAATTTTATAATAAATTTGAATCATCCATTTTATTGCTTTTATGGGCTATCAGTTGTGGTTTAGGTCTAGAGAATGAAATTAAAGACTTCCCTTTATCCTGGCAAAGAATAAAATCTCTGAAATGTGTAAATATGTGGCATTTTTCCTGTTTCCTGTTTTAGAAAGCTCTTTAAACTTTCAGTATGTTTTCATGCATCATGCATAAATGGATTGCTTCCTGGAGGCTATTCAGGTTAGATTTTCCCTGAAATATTATTCTTTTTTCCTTTAAGGCCATATGTTTCACAGTATTATCAGTATCCTGGATGCTGTTGAGACTTACAGGATTTCTTTTGGCTTGGATTGAGATTTTTAGCTATAAAACAGTTTACAAAACTGTAGAATAGAAAACAGTTTCTTCTTCCAGAACAGATCTGGTGAACTTGATTGTTCAAGCAGACTGAAGTAGGTTTTGTTTTTTTTTTTTATAAATAAGACCAAACAGCTGAAGAATTCTGGATCTGTGGCTCAGATACTCAAATATTAATATTGTTTGTACAGAGATTAATGGCAGTCAATTACCTGGGTAGTGTTTACCCGAGCCGAGCAGTAATCGCTACCATGAAGGAACGCAGGATGGGGAGGATCGTGTTTGTATCATCCCAGGCTGGGCAGTTGGGCCTGTTTGGATATACAGCTTATTCTCCAACGAAATTTGCTCTTCGAGGGTTGGCTGAAGCCCTGCAAATGGAGGTAGGTGTGCAATAATTTTAGGTAATTTTGGTTATAAACAATCTTGTTTTAACTGTCAGCACGGGATATTTTCATTTAAGTAGGTTGGGGGGGCTTTAGTATTGTGCAGCATTGCTAATATCTGTGTGTTATTTGCCCGCATTTGGCAGCAGTACAATCCTATTTCTCTGCATGGGTTGCAGGAACTAACCTGATTTCAGCTGCATAAGAGGGAATAGATTGAATCTGTTCCTAAAACTGAGTGTGACCACATGTGCAGAGACTTTTTAATCTTTTATTTTAATTGCAAGGACTAGATTTTTAAGACTTTTGATTAAAAGCCTCCTTCAAGGTTCTGAGTGCAAAATTATATTGAAGATATCACATGGATGCATGAGAGACAGGCCAATGATTGCCAGTTTGTTTGAGAGTCCATGGTAAGTGGTCTGTGAACCATATGAAACTGTAAAACTCCTAAGCTAGAATTTGGGGATTGTCCACCAAAAAAAGATTGGGTTTGCAGTGACTCACCCTTCTATATTTTGATATGAGCTTTTTATCCTGCAGTGATCTAAGCTTATGTTTAAGACCAAAACCAAACACTGTTTTCATTATTCAGTGGAACAAGGTGGGTAAGTGCATTGTAGTAAGACAGATAAAACTGATTTGAAAATTACTTTTGTCATTTTCCTGTCAAGAATGTATATTTGAGTAATTAAGTGTTTATATGTACAATGCCTTTGTTTGGTTCCAGACCCTTGCATATAGTCCCTGTCGTATGCCTTGATCAGGATAAGAATGTGGGGTAAAACTGCCTCTAATCACTTCTGGTCTGCCAAATAGAACAGTGTGAATGCAGGGTCTTCCTTCAGACTGGTGACAGATAATTCTGTGAAGACTGAATTATTCAAGACTAAAAATAGGGTGTTTATGGGCATGTGGTGTGGTATTTCAGGAAGTGTTTTCAATGTAGAATGTTTCATAATATAAATAAAAATGCCCAGTGTTTTACAACATTTTGCTTTATTGTAGCCCTCTGAATATTTTCATTAAAAGCTTTTTTTATTTGTATTGGAGTAGAGATTTGCATTGTAGCAGTTTGAATAGGATTGCACTAAGTGATGTAATTCTGTGACACATATATACAAATACATAACTAAATACAGTCCTTGATGTAAGACCTTCCGTTTTCCCTCACATTTTCCAATTATTTTTTGTCTCCTTAGACTTTGACCTCTTGCAAGTTTATACCCTGGGTTGAAAAGCCTTGAGACATGAGTATACCCCTTAAAGATAACAAAGTTGAATTTTACGTTTTTGTTGGTTTTTTTCCTCAGTGAAAGCCCTTTTGGCCTTGTGTTTATAAATGTTGGGTACTGGTATTTGACAGTGGCTTAGTCTTCTTTTAGAAATTGAAATTGGTAAAATGATAGAGCTAACCTACATTAATATTCTTCCTAAATGTCTTGAAAACCACCGAGATTCATCAAATAATTTGCAAAGCATTTAGGGGCTTTTATGAGAAAAAGCACTACGACCACCTTTTTAAAATCTTTGCTGTTTTGTTTCTCAGTTGACAAAGCTGCAAGTCTTGAAACTGCTGAGTACTTAACCCTAGGAGCAATTTGAACTGTTGCTTGCTGAACTTCTTAATTACATGAGAAATTAATGAAATTATAAGGGACATGTAAAGGCTTTCATTATTAAGATAACACTTAATGCTTTTGTAAAACACAGGTAAAACCTTACAATGTCTACGTAACAGTGGCCTATCCTCCAGATACTGATACTCCTGGCTTTGCAGAAGAAAGTAAAACAAAGGTAAATTGTCCTTCAGTTTTTGAAATCAGTATTTTTAAAGCATATTAAGATTTTAAGAAATACTCTTAAACACTTCAATTTTACCAGTTTTTAACTACTCGGAGTTACATAGCTTGTAGGATAATTTTGTGTAGTTTCTTGTTCTGAGGCTTTAATACTTGCCTTTAAGATCTGAAACATTGCAGAGTATTCCTGCATGCAATCAGAATATTGCTGTGGGATGGTAAACTGTAAAATCACTATTTGTTTTGATACTAAAGCTTAATTAACCAAAAATAATATTCCTATTTTGCATCTTTGTGTAGCTGTTGTGATAGATGTGACAGATTGAAGTAAACCTCAGTTCCTTCAGTGGAGCCTGCAACCAAATCATATTGTATGAGTGCATGTGATGACCCAGTTCAGTAATGGCTGTTCTCTAGTATTACAGTAGAAAGGAAACTCTCTGGCAGTGTGTTCATAGTGGAAATGAACAGTATCGCTTTTCAGAAGGATGTGTCAGCAGCAGGAGGCCTTTGTCATTTGGCTTAACTTAAAAGTGAAAGTTTTGACCTTTAGTTACCTCTTGTCATTTGCCATGTCCATACATGTGAAGTGTAATTCTAAAAATCACATTCAGGCCCCCTGTTCCGACTACAGCATAAGGTAACAAGAAAAAAAATCTCTTTATTTGCGTACGGTGCACTAGAAATCTGGTATCTAAGGCTATCATCTTTTCAACATGCACCACCACGTATAATTGGAAATTGAGTTTGAATTCCATTTTGTCTTTCACCCTTTGAATAGGAATCAGTAGGGATTGTATAACACAATTCTTACTTCATCATTTCTTGATACAGATATTCTGTATTAAATGTATACTCCCACACATCCGCATAAAGTGCCAGAATTAGACATCTGCAGATACTTGTATAGCTTGCATATTCTCCAGGATTTTTTTCCTTCATAATAGCCTATTTCAGGGCACCAGCAGGCACCAGGAGAATGTACTGTTCATCTAAGATTTCTCTTTGAAAGAGATTCAGAGAGATTTATCTCATTTGTCAAAAAAGCCATGTCTTTTAGGAGAGAATTACGCTTTGTGTTAGCCTACATGACCTCTTTGGATGACTTGCTCCTAGCATGATAGTGTACCTTAAATCTCTGCAATATTGCATTGCTCTGACATTTCAGATACTCATTTATTGTTGCATTTATTTAGTACTACTGAATTAATATTAATATTTAATACTACTTAGAACATACACCTCTGTCTTGCATCTCCTTATTTTTCTCTGTAATCACTGAATATAGTAAAATAAAATGTCAGGAGCTAGGATACAGCTTCCCTGTGTTTATTCAGTAAGCTTTTTTTTTTGAGGTAGCTGCCTCACAAATGACAGCCGTGCCTTGGCCAGCTGAGTAGCCAGATCAGGCATTTAATGGCTGATTTCTGCCTTACTCACAACATGTCATTAACTTTAGCTGTTTCTCCTGAACAGCTGCTATTTTTTTCCCAGATTTAGAGTATTTGAATTACTGTTGATATCCCTATATCTCATTCATATTCGTTTGATACTGGCCAGTAAGCTCAAAAGTAAATAAGGGGCTATGAAATGGAGATCTGATGACATGAGCCATATCACTGTAGGAATGCATGTAAAAGGTTTTTGTATGTGATTTGTGCTGGCAAAGACCCTGATGTGCCCCTGGCCACCCTTCAAATACACATACTAATAAAAATAAAATTCAGTGAGCTTGGTTGATGAAATCAGAACTCATAATTGGGAAATGGGCCCTTTTCTTTGAAATTTAATTACTGTAGTACTTAGAATTGATGATGAGCAATCTGTAGTTGCTCTGCTTTTCCCTAGAAGTGCTTTTTAAAAAAATAATAATCTCAGAATTAAACTAGTCCCAGTATTAGAGTAGGCCTGAAAAAAAAAGCAAACTGTTTTATAGCATCTTAAAATATTTCAGGCCTATCTGATACTTCATTTCTACGAAGAAACCATAAATGAACGAGTGTAAGTATTGAGGAAAAATAGTTAAAGTGTTTTGATAACTTCTACTGAAAATAATATACTTGGGGAAAAAAGTTCACTTTGATAGTAGTAATAAACTATATACAAAAAAGTACTACTCAAGGAAAAATTGTCATTTCCCTTTGTAAAATTAACTATTACTTATGAACATGCTTATACCTTTGTTTAAATGGGTGTTTTAGATGACACTTGCTAGCAGCGATGTCATCTGTGACAAAAGACCCAAACCTAAAATTTGACCTGCATGTTTTTCTCTCCTGTGTGTTGTTAGTCAAACTTAAACTGGTGTTTTTCTATTAAAGCCCTTAGAGACGAAGCTGATTTCTGAAACCTCATCTGTTTGCCAAGCAGAACAAGTCGCCAGAGTTATAGTGAAAGATGCCATAGTAAGTAAATTGTGGTTTTTGAGCATATTCTGTGTTGAAGAGACTTAGGATCACGTCATGCTTGCCTGAGACCGTAAGATAATGGCCAAGCTAAATGCAAAACCAATTAACACAAAACAGTTCTCTTAGGTTAGTTTGAACAAGAGCTGTTTTCTTTATTCTCCTTTTGCCACTGTGCCCACAAATGATTTTATACAGTCTCTTGGAAGTAAAAGATATCTGAAGTTGTACATAGACAGAATAAAATGATGCATCAGTATGATGCAATGTCTCAAAGATGGATTTTGACTGACTTGAAAGCACTAAACTCTGTTGACTTTTTATGTACCAAATACCATTTGTCTAACCTCAAAAGCTTGTACTCTCTTATTTTTCTTGAAGATGAGTTCATATAAAAATTATTTTACAATAAAGGAAGGCAGTTGACCTTTTTTGACTTTTAATATCTGAAGTATGTGATTTATGAGTGATTGAAATACATAAAATGCTGTTCTTAGTGTATTGCCTTTCTGAGGATTTTTTCTCAATGTTTTGTGCTAGGGAATGCCTGCATGCTTAATAAAGCACCTCAAAATAGAAACAAACATGAAATTTCACTATCATAAACCACACCCATTGAATCCTAAAATCTGCAATTACTTTGTAGTTCCAAATACTCTTGATCTTCAGCATGGTTTACATCTACAGCAGGTATTCAGTTGTGAAGTTTTTACAGTGTTTTCACAAATACAGCACATAAACAAAATTAAGTCGGATTTTGTTTTAAAAGCAAATAGTACCTCAACACAGTATTCTTCTCTGGTGATTAAGGAAAACTAATCTCTCTCATCTTAAGCATCTGGTATATTTATACCATACTTTCTACACTTCGGATCATATATTTGTTCAGACATGGTCTTTATGCACTCTGGCCATTAGCAGAGAGACTGAAATGGAAACAAGAAGGTGTTTGTGTACTCTCAGGTGTGTGTTGGGAAATAATCAGATCTAATAACCTCTGCTACTTTGCATAGATTCACCCCTAACCCTGATTCAGGAACTCCACCTTTTCCTTTCACTTCCACATTCCATAGACTTAGTGCCACAATGTTTCAGAAAGTCTGTTTTCTGGCATAAAGTCAAGTGGAAACAAATGAGAGAAGCCTAGGAGTAAGAGCCATAGAACTGCAATTTTACTGTTAAGTAATTAAAGTTGTTTGGGGTTTCTTCCTGGTGTCTTTCCCCCTGCCTTTTCTCCCCTCTGCGTTGCTTAGCAAGCTGTGTCTTGCAGTTAAAAATCCGTGATGTAGGTGAAGGAGAACGTGCTACCTAGCATTTGAAATAACACCCCCTGGACAAATCTCATGTGATAAGCAAGCTAATTTTAACAAAAGGCAAGCTGTATTTGTCACACAATTACAGTAGTGGTTGGTGATCTGATAGGGTTAGGGTATCATTCTGTTTCTAGAATATGTTTATACCTGTGAAGACTGTCATGTATTTTCTGTAGAAGTAAGCGTGCCTCAAGAAGAAATTTACAGCCTTTTTATCTTGTAAAACTCTGCTGTAATTTAGCACACTCTCTAAGGAGAAGTTAGCTTCCTTTTTCATTTTTAAGTGAATGCCTTTTGGAATGTTGCTGTATAGCCCAAAATATTTTTGAGTATTTTGCTTCTTAATTGTGGCAATAGTTTTTTACAATAAAATATTTGTTGTTAGTGATATCAGTTATGTGTCCATCAAGAGTAGGTGTTGAAATAAGACACACATGATTGGCTACAGCTGAGTAAATTACTTTTTGTTTTCTTAATCCTTCCATCCAGCAAGGGAACTTCAACAGCTCAGTTGGATCAGATGGTTACATGCTGTCAATATTGACAAGCGGAATGTCACCAGTCACTTCTATTACTGAAGGTCTTCAGCAGGTAGGATTTGGGAAGTACCTGTTGTCATAATTTCTGATAGTTTAAAATAATTTCAGAACGTAGAACATTATGCAAAAATGGATTATCTTTTCATCAAACGGCTGTTAATACTGTGGCACTTGGGTTTAGGAAACTGCAGTAGTATTTTCAAGCTGAAGCAGCAAGTTGGTGAGTGAGCTAAGAGTGTTCCCTGCTACTCATTCCTGAACTGTTACATTGTTCGCTTGGTTTGGTAGGTTTGTTTTCTGAAGATTATATAACATGCCTGCCTAGAACTTTTTTTTTTTAATTTTATCACTCAATAATACGGTGCAATCCGGGATCCACAATGAATTGAAAGCTGTTTCTCTCTGTTTCCAGGTTGTTTGCATGGGCATTTTTCGCATCATTGGCCTCTTTTACCTAGGAAGTTTTGACAGCATAGTTCGTCGCTGCATGATGCAAAGGGAAAAATCTGAAAGTGCAGATAAAACTGAGTAATCTTTACTTTGAGTGGAAAGAAGAATGTCAAGCGGTCCTGGACAGCTTGCTGCTTAAGTGGGACTCAGTTTTGCTCCTGAAGGATTTAGGCTGGAAGTACTTGCATGTGTGACAGAGGAGTCCCCTCAAAAGCTATGAAAGAAAAAACAAAAGTACAAATCCAGAAAATGCCAAACTATGCAAAAGTGTGAATGAGGATTAGATACCTTTTTTTTTTGGTGATTTGAGTTGGAAAGAATTTGGAGAGCTTGTAAGTGATCTGCAAAGTAGAATTTGAGAATGGACTACGTGCGGTAATTCTGGACAAATACTTACGTTTTCTCACTTCGGTGCTTATGGATGTAATAAGTACCATGACAGACCAGGCTGAAGTAGATTGAAGTCCCCTGAACAAGTTGGTACCTTTTGCTAACGTTTTGGGACTGCTTTTGATTTAGAATGTTAACTTTTCCTTTGGCCAATCTACAGATCCTTCTGCCGATGACAGCTTTCCTTATTCTGTCCAACATACGACTGTGGAAACCTGAAGATGGCAAATATGTTTGTATGATCCAAGCTTTCTCAGTGTGGGAGTAATTAAAAAGTATGGTTTAATATATGCATACTTTCTAAAGGGAGATGAAGAACCCGTTCCCACAGAGAAATGCTAGGAGATGTGATCGGGTCTGTAGCTCTTCTGGCCTTTGAAGTATGTTGTGAACAACAAAAAAAAAATCAAACCAGTATCAAGTGTGTCAGTTATGACTCAGCATTTTAAGCCATTGAAACAATGTACAATTTTTACAGATACTTAATCTGCCAGTTTTTGCTCTGGAAAGGAAAGTGGCTTAATGCTACTGTTATGGACATTAATTTCAAAGCTGCAAACAATGAGCCAAACCAGTGGTTGATGATAGAATCAATTGTAATTAAAATGCCGGGCTCTTCCAGTAGCAGGAATGTAGCTTCTTAAGGCAGAGGGGTCAGGAGTGGGGAGAGGTGTGTGTCAGAATGGCCTTCCACACTGCATTTTATCACTGCACGGAAAAGCTTTCACATGAGAAATTACATAAAATACTCTCCTTATATGACCCACTTCTAATTTGTTTCATTTACATTATATGAAACAAGGCTGCTCAATAACTGCTTCAGAATACACAGAACCCAGTGGTTGTTTCTAATAAATCTCGTTTAACACTGAAAAAGCTTGATGCATAACAATGATGTTTTAAGGGTGCACTATGTATACAGTTTATTTAATGGACCACTATAGTAAGTGCCTTGTGAGCTGCTTTTTTTTTCAAAAGCTGCATATTTTGTATTTGTTAGCAGTGCTGTGTTTTCAGTGTCATATTTCCATTTTCATTCAGTACTCTGAATCTAAAATTATGTGTAAAACTAGGCACTTTCACTTCTTTGAAAGTAATATTTAACAACCAAAATAGGCAAAATTGATTGTTTTGTTAAGAGATTCTCTGTATCTGTTTAAGAAGAGGTATTCAATTAAACTGAGATAAAAAATAATAGATGGTTAACTGGAAAACCTTAGAATGTAATTTATTGGGGCTAGTTTTTTTCCCTGTCTGAATTAGGTTGATCACTTTTCCAATTTTCTTCACACAGATTAAACTTGGTTTAATACCTGGTTATAAACATAGTTTTTGGAGAGGATCACATTGGCACTCTCATTTTAAGTGGTGAAAATTCATTAGATTCCAAATGTTGAGGCACTGTTGAATTCTTCACAAAGCCTGTGTTTTAGGTCTTGCCTCCTGATTTTGTTTAGATATGTGAAGTTGTGCATGCCTATAATATAATACTAATTTTGAGAATATAGTGTATTCCTGCATTTTTAAACAGCTTGGCTCCAGTGCAAAGAAATCTAGTGTGCATTTGTATTTCCTGTGCTGCTTAATGTGAATGACATAAAGGAGCATTTATCATACATCCATTGTCAACATTGCTGTGTTTCTTAAAGCAACATAACAATGCTATTCATAGAATCATGGAATGGTCTGGGTTGGAAGGCACCTTAAAAGATCATCTTATTCCAACCCCCCTGCCATGAGCAGGGACACCTTCTACTAGACCACGTTGCTCAAAGCTCCATCCAGCCTGGCTCCGTCCAGCCTGGCCTTCTTCAGACCCTGTGATCTGTTATTCTTGTTTTGATGCAAATCAAATACTCTTTTGACCACCTGGAAGAGATACCAAAATGGGTGAATTGGTTGTGTTGTAGTTTGAAAGAAATGCTTATGTAAGTGGCTTGATACCAGCACAAGCTTGAAGGTCAAGACTTAAAACCAGTAAGCCTTTGGATACTTGAATTTTTGGATCTTCAGCTTGGAACGTTAAAGGGTTTGTGTTTAAGAAACATAACCCAGAAGGTCAGAGCACACACAACACCATGGCAGCTGGGCCTTTAAAGCTTTCAGGTTGGACACCTTGGATCACCACTCACCTCCCAGTAATGACTGATAGAATTCAGTGCAAGTGTCTGGATAAGTAAGACTACCAGGTGGAAGTTATGGCCCTGATCTACAGACACTTAGGTTTTGCAGACCTGATTTTGCATAGTGTAGGTGATTGTATTGACAGTGAAACTGTAGGTTGAACCCATCAGCAATTGTGGAGATTGGAACAAGGTATGTTTTTTTAAAGCAAGTAGAATAATCTTTTTCATTGTTCTAGTTTCTGCTTTTGCAAGTTAATGATGTTAATTTTAGCTGATAAACTTCTCAAGTGTTTTACTGTCAAAACAAGGTAAATTGTCAACTACAGCAACTTTTGGTGTAAATTTTGGTTTTTTGTGCACATTCTCTATCTACCAATGTACTCATTTTAAGGTCCAATATAAAGTGAAGGAGATGCCTTGTAATCTTGTGGAAAAATGTTTAGCAGTTGAAAAACTCTTGCCAGTTTAAATGTTACAAAACCTCTGCATCGAAATGTTTTAGCAGTGTATTAGATCAGTGAAGATCTTCAAATAAGCTTTACTTTCTACTTATTGTCTAATTGTCAATAATTTAATCACTTGTGCCATATCAGTTGGTGTCTTGTCTCTTGTTTTCTCGGTCAGCCTTTACGATTCAATTTAGCTTTGATAGTCTTTTCCATTCCATGTAGTTTCTAATGACTGTTTGCTTTATATACAGATTCATTATAATTTTACTTCTAGTTTACTTCACCAAGGTGTTCACGTGCAATTTAAATAGATTTAATATTTTAATAAGGAAAAAATATATAGGTGAATAAAGTTTATTTGCTGTGAAAAACTCTAGGCACTTTTAAATGGTAAAGATATATAGCGTTATTTGTAAAAAGAAACTTTGTGCTTATTGCGTCATCATTTTTTGTGCCAGAACTGTAAACTAGTTTTCATATTTTATATTTCTCAAAATAAATGGAGAATCAAAAAAGCCTGTAACTTTTAACTTTTTTAAGAGTATAAAGAGCAATGGATAAATTCATTTGCAGGGCTTTGGTGTGGTGGGTTTTTTTTTGGTTTGGGTTTTTCTTTTTTTTAAACCTGACATTAACTCAGTAGGCGTCTCTTAATTTTTAGGACAGCAGAGGGGGCAACATGTCCTTCCATTTTAGCAACTTAGGGCAGAGGTAAAAAAGGATGTAAAAAATTCAACTGAGTGTTGTCAGCAGACACAGTATCCTCAAACTATAATGAAAGTGAGACTAAATTGACAAAACCTTCCTTTGTTGCTGGAGGTACTGCCAGTATGTAACCAGTGCTTGTGCTCTCTGGAAGTGCTTGAGAATCCTGAGGAGCCAAGCGATGCTCATTCTTCCTAGTGGAACACAATAGCAGTAGTAGTTAGGGCAGATGTCTTGCTGTACCAGCACTGAGCACACAGCTGTATAGAAAATCACTGTATTATGTTGGAGCTCTGTGATAGGAAGGGCTTGAGTGTGTAGCTTGCCCCCAGATTAATAGTGAGGAAAAAATAATGCCAAGATACTACTTCTCAAAGTAAATTCAAAATCTCAAGTGCTCAGTCTTTTAAAAAGACATTTGTATTAAATTATCAGCGAGACAAAATCAAAGATGGATTGAGGAAAGCATATGCTGTCTAAAATGTGTTGCTGATGTTAATCTCTTAATTCCCCAACATTATAAATTTTGAAATGGGAGAAGGCCATTTTGCAACTGGAGCTCCTGTTTCTTCCACTTCAGTACAAGTAGCAGGCCAAACTAGATTTCTCCTCAATCTTTTTCATAATTTAGCCTTGTAACTGAAATAAGATTATCTTGTAGTTCCCTTTAATTGGGTTTTTTCCTGCCCAGCCAGTACCAGGCATGCTGAAGAGTAGGTGTGTGCATGATTGTCTGTCAAAAGCTGGTAGTAAAAACCTCATCAAGTCATTTTCTCTCCTCTGTCACTGGAAGGAGACTTCAAATGAGGTGTCTATCTTGCCATGCCTCTCATCCTCTCTTTTACTACTTTCAACCTAAGTTGCTCTAAACTGGTGGGAAAGGTCGACCGTGGGTGATGCTGCAGTGGGGGGAAATAATGCTGGTAAACTTTTGGATGAAACTTGCACTGAAGGAAGTGGAAAGTGCAAATAATTTTTTTTCTAACCCAAAAAAATGCATATCTAATTTTTGGAGGGGGGCAGGGCAGAATCTAATTTGATGTGGGGGATTCATTTCATAGAATTGATTGGGAAGGTTTGGTGTTTGGGGAAACCTTGATGAATATAATACTAAGTCTCCTCTGTGGTAGAATACTGCCAATCCAGCCTGAAATTTTCTTTTTTTGATTTGAAAACAAGTTTGTTTTCAGCTTGGAGTGGAATCCCCATGTTAATTTTAAACCTTTCCAGTTCTAACTCTGAAGTTGATTCTGTAGAGCAAAACATACAGGACTAACACAATCATGCTACCAAGCACCAAGAATCAATTCCCTTGACCAAAAAAAGGTGTTAAATCTATAAGAATACCAACTGTAAATAATGTATATAAAATTAAGTCTAAAATGAAATTTTTAATGACAGGTTCCTCGCAGCTGAGGGGAAGAGCCTTTTCAAAGCTAACAGGTGCTTCGAAGAAAGTTGTTCAAATGAAGTGTGTTGGTCTTTATTTCAAAGCATTTACTCAAAAAAGTGCTTTCCCCATTTTTACTTTAAGAAATTCTAACAGTGTAATAGAAGTTTATGAATCAGAGATGGATGGTTCCTATTTGTCTAGAAGACTGTTTCGATTTCCAATTCCTTCGTGCAGAAGCTGCCTGCTTTGCTCCTTTGCAGTTTCATCTGGGAAGCTGGTGTCCAATCCTTTTCCACGGAGCAGAAAGACAGGGCATGGGCGGCACTGCCTCAGTCACGAGCACAGGTTGGTGTCTTGCGAAAGGTGGCGAGACAGCTCAGCTCTTGTGAAGGCAAGACCCTATTGCCACATAGAGAAGTAGAGATGTCAAAGAAAGAGATACCCAGGGCTGGATGCAGCTGTTTGCCTCCTTCCAGTCCAAGCTGTGGGGCCTATGGATCCTGACAAGAAGTGGAGATGGTTGAGGGGTGAGTACAGTAAAAGGCATCTGAAAGCCAGGAGCTGTTTGCTATGTTGGACCCTAAGGACATTATCCAAGTATCTCATCCAGCTGCCTTTGCTGATGAGTGCAATTAAACCCATGAAATAAACCATAATTGCAGGTTGGGCGTGCTTTAAGTGTTTTACAGTAGCATTATCTGCTCTGTAAGCGCTTCCAGCCAAAAAGGATCCACTCCACACCTGTAGCATTTGCAACACTAGCAGGATGAAAGGCAATCTCCCATTTTAGGAATGCACTCTGAAGAAGTGAGGAAGTTTGTTCAGGTTAGCCTACCAGCATCCTGGTTAAGAACAAGGAAAACATGCATCCAGGCTTCATGGGTAGTACGTTTTCTTGTACTTTTTACATGCAGAAAACTGATTTTTAAAGCATTCTATACGACAGACAGCTAGGCAGCAATGCTGGGCCACACGTTGAGCAAACCAGATGAGAGAGTCTGAGCAATAAATGGTGGCACCTGATAGCAGAGAATTATGTGCATCCATGCAAGTCTCTACAAGAATATTGCTTTCAAGGCTTTTCATCCAGCTTGGCAGAGATACCATAGATCCATGGGTATTGTGGTCTCACGGACAGAAAGAAACATGAAAGGTCATGTGGTTGGTGGTTAGTTTTACTCGGGGCGAGTTAGAAAGCTCTTGCAGGAACAAAGGCCTGCAGAGTAAATGAATGCTGGCATGGGAGGGAGCAGCACTGAATGCCTGGAACTGAGGGAAGCACAGCCATAGTGCGTGGCACAGACAAATGCCTCACTGGACACGGCACCAAAAACCATTTACAGAGCCATTGGCTGTGTGAGGAGAGGCTTGCTAATTTGCATATGTGCAAATTCCCCACCTGTGGGCACAGTCTTAGTGGACTCTTTCAGTAAAGCCAGTGTTCAAGCTGTGCTCCAACACCATGAGGCAATGGACCTCTTCAGATGTCATACCTGTATTTACCTATATTGTTCTAAATGCTTCTTTCAGGTTACTCAAATTTAGTTTACTGCTGTTGGGTTTTTTGGTTGATGATGATGGTGGTTTTGATTTTTTTCTAGAATAGAAAACCTCTGCAGATTTTCAGAAAAAAAAATGTGGCAATGTCCTTGCTCACTGTGAGTGCAAATACACATCCTGTTTGTTTCATGCCTGCTCAGGCAGGGCTTTAAACAATCATTTGCTTCTCTCTAACTTCCCTGTGCATGAACCAAGGAAATAAAAGGGTGGGCAGGTCACCAGGAACCAGGATTGCTGCTGAAAGCCTGTTGATGTTAACAGAAAGGTACAGGGAAAACGTGTCTGCTTTCAGGTTGTTGGGAAGTTTGGAGTTGCCAGGCATCACAAACTTTTCTATGTCATTTGTCAATAATACATCTGCTGTACAGCAGGCATCTGGGAAGCCACTGAAGAAGGAGCAGGCTTTCCATGATCCTGTCTGGTCAGTTGCCCAAGCATGGATAAGGAAGCTGTCTCAAGAAAATTATCTGTCCCTCATGCTCCCAGACCTGACTGATGCCTGATGGCAATGCTTTCACCACTCTTAAGTGTCAAAAGAGCTTTCTGCAAGTGAGCTGCTGCTCGTGTTCCTAATCAAGTTCCAATTCTTCGTACAGTAATACTTCTTCCAAGTCTGATAAACTTTGGTGGGCTGATTCATATAAAGGCAAATGTGTGTGGAAGGACTTGCAGGATCAGATCTTGCGTAGTCAGCATCTTTTTCTGCTACCTAAAAGCCCCATAATGATTTCTTAGCTGACTTTGTGCACTGATTCCATGTTCCTTAATAAATCCTGAGCTTGTCTTGCCATTTCTTCCATCTGCCTCTGAAAACATATTGCCTTTGTTTTGGATGTCTTTTTAACTGTTGTTTTATCCTGCTGAGCTCAGACAAACAAGCAAGGCAAAAAGCAGTGCTGTGATGCAAACTCGTGACACTGTAATAGATGTTTATCACCCATTCAGGTAGCATAATTGCTTTTAAGATGCCGCTCCCTTCAATTACAGCTGTACAGGCCAGATGCAATGCTTTGGATGCTTAATGTTAAGAACAAGGATTTAAAAGTGCATAATTTTTGTTTTTTTTTTTTTTTACAGAGTCCAGATTTGTCATTCTTCAAGGCACAGTTTTTGTTTCCCATGACTCAACATTAATACCCCTGCTTAAAGCAAACACTTCCCAGGATTTTCCCTTGTGTTTTTCATATTTTTTTGTGCAGTCTCAGCTGTGTTTGGTGTTAGCAAGCTTTCTGGTGAACCATGACCACTATTTTCCTATTAAACCTTTTTAAAAAGCTGGGAGCTATCATTCCTATTGCTAGTGCTGAATGTAGAGTTGGTGAGGAAAAAGCATCATCACTAAATCCCTTTCTAACAGGGTATCTCATCAAATTTTGCTATACCTGTTTCCATCAGGAATCAGTTATAAATTATGAAACTCTTATTTTACTGATTGTATCTTCAGTATACTCCGTTCATTTAGCTGGCCTCACTTGCATTTCTACATGCAAAATACTTTTAAATACCATAAGCAAAATAAATTATATTTTCAATTCCTCCTTACAAAAGCCTATTGATTTTGTTTGCATCTTTTGCATCCGTCCCACACTGATTTAATCTTTAAGCTTTAAAACTGTTCTTGCTAGAACATCATTGTGCAGCTTACCTAGATAGGGTTTCTGTGTTACTCAACATTTCTGTCTGATGCATTTTCAGTTGCAGGACAAACTGCATGAGATTCAATCACCAGCACAGTGACAGACTGAATGAGCATCCAGGTTGGTTATGGCCATTCTGTTTTGTGTATCACTTGTTCCATTTAAACCATGGAAATTATTACATGGAAATGTCAGGTTACTTTCAATGTTGAGAGACACTTTCTTAGTTCTCTTTTGGTGAAAGAATATAAAGATGTCACTTGGTTGACAGATCCTTTTTCTGCATTTCTGCCATCAAAAGCCATCCCTCAGCTCATTGCAAGCACCTTCCTTTTGGGAGTCTTTCATATGGATGGACATGAGATGAGCTTGTGGTCCAGCCTTAAACCATGCTGTGAGTTACACACATGCCCTGGTGAGGTACAGCCCTTAGTCCACGATTGCACAGAGCATCATCAGTCTTTTCTGAACTCATTTCACTTGCTGTCCTGCAGTCTCTGTCCCTCTTAACCCTCGAGAAGTCAACCATCCACAGCCAACCCCGTTTCACACATCGGCAGGCGGGAGTGCACACAAGACAGATGAGAGGGCACCGCCTCGCTCCCGCAGTTTCCCGGGCAGGTACGAGGCGAGCGAGCTCCTCGCTCCCGCAGGGACGGGGGAGGTCCCGGCTGTCGCGGCCGAGCCCCGAGCCCGGGGCAAGCG
Organism: Promerops cafer; assembly: GCA_013398275.1. NCBI lineage: Eukaryota > Metazoa > Chordata > Aves > Passeriformes > Nectariniidae > Promerops > Promerops cafer. The sequence continues at coordinate 211,525 of VZSE01013397.1, forward strand.
GCGGCCGCTGGGTGGCAACAGCCGCCCGCCGGAGAGGAGAGGAGAGGAGAGGAGAGGAGAGGAGAGAAGAGAAGAGAAGAGAAGAGAAGAGAAGAGAAGAGAAGAGAAGAGAAGAGAAGAGAAGAGAAGAGAAGAGAAGAGAANGAGGGGAGGGGAGGGGAGGGGAGAGGGGAGAGGGAGATGCTGGCACTAGGTATGGTGCCGAGTGCCTCCCTGTGCCCCCCTAAAAAACAGACGCCAGAACGATTAAAAACCCTGAACGCCTCCTCAGGCACCTGGAAAGGCTCTGTTTCGTACATGTGAGAAACCAATTCCTCGGTGCGGCCTCGAAACAAATCCCTGGATCACCGAGGGCACAGGTGAGCTCCGTTTAGGGGAATCCTTCTCATTTGGATGTGGAGGACCTTCTACACCCTTCTTCTGTTGGAGGGAAAGCTGCTCACCCTTCCCACACTAGAGCCATTTCCTCAGAGGAGCAGCCACCCTGTGAACTACGCGTGACAGGTCCATGCCTGAGGGAACCATGTCTAAAAACAGACTTGGAGGGCAGGGTGCATTCATTCCCAGTGCCCCCTGTCCAAGCATACATATAGTCACAGCTTTGTTTATGCATTTTATTCCTTTTAGGTTCGGGGTAGTTTACAGATGAGATTATCATCCCAATCACCCTCATATCGACAAAAACAGGCAGAATTTATGAAACGTCTCTTTCACCCTCCTGTACTGAGCAGAGAAAGGTGCTGGGAATGTCCTGCTCCCGTTCGGCTTGGCATTTCCCCGGGATGGTGCACCATGTCAGCCGGGGCAGTCCCAGCATCACACATCCCTGGCCCCCAATGTCTCTGCTCGGGATGGCAGGGTGGGCTGAGCCATCGCTATTTCCCAGCTCTGTGGGTTTAACCATCTTTAAAGGTTAACTCTGCTTCTTTGGTCAACTACAGATTGACCTCATCTTCAAGCAGCTCCAGTAGCCCCTCTTCAATGTAAAAAAATTTCTTCAGGCCGGGCGCAGGGACAAACCTGAGCTCCGTTTCTACAAAAAGTCCTAAAACCCAACTCCCTGCCTATCCCATCGCCTGAACACCGACCGGGGGGCCGGCCTGAGCGGAGCAGGTGTGCGGGACCCCGCATGGCCGGGGCGGCCGCCGGGAGACGGGCACCCGCACAGCCGGGCCGGCGGGATGGGCAGCGCACAGGCTCCGCGCAGGAGCTGCGGCCAGCGCACAGCCCCGAACCAAAATGCACGGAGACCTGCACGCCTGCAGCGGGCCACTTTGCTTTTTAAAAAGGCGTATTCGGACTTCTTTTTTTCTTTTCCCCCCCCGTTTCATTTATTAAAAAAAAAAAAAAAAATTTAAATGAATCCACGCCGGGCGGCAGAGGCGCGGAGCGGGACGCGCTCCGCCGCGGAGGGCCG
>VZSE01013397.1:213260-240078 GCA_013398275.1 Promerops cafer
GGGCGGGCAGCGGCGCCGCGGCCGCGGTCCCCATCGGCACCAGTCACACCGCACACACGCCCCGTCCGCGCCCCTCTTCGACAGCGCCAGGGGCTCTTCCTCCGCCGATACAAAGCTGCTCGGGAAATGGCAGCAGTCAAAAGCAATTTTCCTTGTTTATTTTTATTTTCGTTTTTTAATTAATTTTTTTCGCTCTTTCTTGTGAAAAATAATTGATTTCCTAATACATTTTTTTTTTAATTTTTAATTTTTTTGGTGTGTGCGTGCGTGTGTGTGGAAGCACCGGGTTCCTGCGATCGGTGTCTGAATGAAACTACGTAAATGCTTATGTCTGTACGTTGCACTGGAGGGAAAAACAGAGCACTTCTGCGAGAGCTTGGATTCAAATGTGGTTCATCTGGTCTCCAGGATTTTCCGTCTCTTTGGGGTTGTTCGCCTTCCCGGGCTGCGAGGCGGGATTTTCTGAGCTTTGACACATCTTTGGAGATGTCTGTTAAACAGGAGTCTGGGAAAAAACATTTGAAATCATAGAAATTTTTTTTTTGCCCCTTTCCCATCCCCTTGGTGACTTGAAGCATCAAAGCGACCAGAACTTAACGCTTCTGAAGACTTGTGATGTTTGGATTTTATTGTTGCTATTTTTCTTTTAGAGGAAACTTGACAGAGGAACATATTTATAGTCCAAGTAAGTACTTTACAGAGGAAATTTAGTTTGTGTAACAAAACCCAAAACCTAGTGTTGAGGTTTCTAGCATAAAGTGCATTGGATTAACGTCCATCCAAGGCTGCTTTAGCAAATTGTGTTGAATTGCAGTTTTTACAGTGTGTGTTCGTCCGTTCCTTCGTGTCCATGGTAGTCCAGCACCTAGGGGAAAATGCACCTGATTTTGAGTCGGTATAATATTTTTTAGGATGTATTTCAACACCGAGGAGGAAATGGTCCTAAAGTAAATTTATAATAAGTAATAAATGTGCACCTGGAAGTAAAGTATTTACAGCATTTTAATCCCTATTTATGCCGTGCATCTCAAACCAAGGAGGAAACACTGAGAAGACAAAAGTACCTCCGAGACCCCGAGAACTCCCCCACACCAGCATGAATGAAACCGTGCCCAATACAATAACTGGATTATAATTTTTGGTGTTATTAATTTTATTATTATTGGCTGCTTTACTTTTTTGGGTTCATCCTGCTCCTCTTCTTCCTCTCTCCCTTCCTCTTGCTGCTTCCTCTTGGGAATTATGGCTCATCCGGGGAGAAGAGGCTACGATAACCGGGAGATAGTGCTGAAGTACATCCACTATAAACTCTCGCAGAGGGGATACGACTGGCCTGCCGGCGAGGACAGGGCACCCCTGCCTCCAGGTCTCTCTGCTCCTGCTGCTGCTGCGGTTGCTGCTGCTGCTGGGACTTCCTCTGATCACACTGGGCTGGTGTCTCCGCACCCCGAGCCCCCCGGCTCGGCTGCTGCTAGCCACGCGCCCCCGGCCGAGGGGCTGCGTCCCGCACCCCAGGTCGTCCACCTTGTCCTGCGCCAGGCAGGGGACGAGTTCTCCCGACGCTACCAGAGGGACTTTACCCAAATGTCTGGCCAGCTGCACCTGACACCCTTCACGGCCAGGAGCCGCTTCGTGGCGGTGGTGGAGGAGCTCTTCCGAGATGGGGTTAACTGGGGCAGAATTGTGGCCTTCTTTGAGTTTGGCGGTGTGATGTGTGTGGAGAGCGTCAACAGGGAGATGTTTTCCCTCGTGGACCACATCGCCGCCTGGATGACTGAGTACCTGAACCGGCACCTGCACAACTGGATCCAGGACAACGGAGGCTGGGTAAGTCCCCCGATTGCTCACTTCCTCTCCCGGCTCCAGCCTCTGGCTGGTGGGACCCTGGGTTGGGCAGTGCCCAGGAGATCACACTCCTGGGAGCAAAAGGTTTGCCCAGGGGGTGTCTGCACTGGGATGTGCCAAAGCAGTGCAGGCCTTTTGCCAGTTGTCAAGTTTCACCTCGATGCAGGGTACGCTGGAGTGGTTTGAGGTGGGGGAACAGCTACAGCTCGTGAGCGAAAGGGATGAGCGAGGCACTGTCTTCATCAGCGGTCTCCACTTTCCTGTGGTCTGCACCTCTCCTGTCCACCCTTGCCTGTTGGCAGAACCAAGGCAGGTTCCTAGCCAAGGCAGGGTCATGCAGTGGGGTGGGAGGGGGCAGCAGAGATGCCTATCCAGCTGCCAGGGAGAAGAGGCACATTGTGGCAGGTCCCAGGTAGTGTTGGGACAGCAGGGTCCACCTGTGTGTGTATGTGCATGCAGTATCCCTACCCGTGAGGGGTGATGCACCAGACTGGTGTGCAACAAACACGGGATCCTGGTGTTACCAGCAAGCAAGCAGGTGGCCATCAGTGACACTGTATGCAGCTGTGGGTGTCACTGGAGTGGGGTTTTATGGTATAAGATACGTCTAGAGTGAAAAATCTTTGTCTTGAGATGAAACAAAGGTGCTAGGAGCTGAGTCTGTGGGATTGTTCTGGAAAATGGGTATTTGTTGTGATCTGATGGGTGGCTGTGTTTCTGGGGTAGAGATCACCTCTGTCTGGGGCAGGCTTCAGCATCAACTAGAAAGGGAAGATTTCCACTTGTGGAAAATGGACAGCTTTTTCACTTGTAGTCAGTCAAAAGCCTTTCCCTTTTCTCTCTCCCTCTCTTTCCAGAATAAGTAACTGCATTGAATTAAAAGAGTATTCCTTTTCTTTTTTCCTTTATTCGTTGATACACTGAAACAAAATGTGGTCCCAGATGCTCTCCCACAAACCAAACCTGTTGTATGTATAAAACTGATGATATTACTGTTTTGGAGGGAGAAATGGCAAAAGTTATACTGAAGAAGAAACCTGGGTTAAGAGCTGGCATAACTCACCTAGAAATGGAGGTCAGCTAGGTAGGACACTGGCAATTTCAGGTTCGGTCTCCTGTGAAATACAGAAAGCTGACTCAATTACACAGAACAACTTTAAGGGGTGTGTGTAAAAAAAAGTAAATTACATGTATGTTTCCCGGTTAACATGTTTTTCAAGCCTGGTGTTTGTTAGCACTGGGTCTCTTGGTAAATCAGTGTTAAGCTAAATAATGTGCTGCCTGCATTGACCATCTCTGTTAAAAGATGAAGGTGTTGCCTTCCCTGCTGCTGAACCCGCCTGACTAAAGGGGATTCGTGTCCAGGGATGCAGAGGACATCTCCTGCTGCTGTAACAGAGGGAGCAAGGCTTTGGGGCCCTTTTCTCAGCAGGAATCCACACTGCACACCTCCCAAAGGACTGCTGCTGATCCCTGGCTACAAGTCACACTGGAGGCAGGATTGTTCTCCTGCTCTCCTCTGCTTCCATCAAGAAGAAAAAAAATAAAGGATTCATGGGGCCAGAAGGGGGAGCAAAAAATGTGTGTGTGTATGTGAGTGCGTGCGTGTGTGTCTGTGTACTATATACAAATACGCACACATATACAGACACACACTTATGTATACACACACATACACACAGAATGACTCCAGCACTTGGTTGTTGGGACCACACTTGGGAGAGGGAGGTTTATCCCCTGACCCCCTAGTTCATGGATCACTACAGAGGGTTTGTTAGTGTTTTGGGGGTCTTTTTTCACAAAACAGATAACTGGAGGGGAAAAAAAAAGCCTGTGAATGGCTCAGGCTTTTGGAGACCTTGGCTTGTTCAGAGACGAGCAGCTAAAGGGTTAGGGATTTTGCGACTGCACTTCTGGGCTGGGATGCCTAACTTGTGCGTAAGTCCCTCCTCAGGCTGGAAGCCCGTCTGCGGAGCTGGGGCCCTCGGTTCGCTCCAGAGCCAGTGAAGTCATTCTGTTGACTCCAGTGAGCTTTGGATCAAATCGTAAGCATGCTGGAGATGTATTGTCCTGTGGGTGTATTGTGTAAAGAGAAACATAAATAATGAATAAAACCGAGAATGTGAAAAGACAGGTGTTACCAGGCGTGATTGGCCAGAGGAGGCGAGTGCTGGAGCTGTTGCTCAGCAGTTAGAAGTACAAGAAACTCAGACTGTAAACAATGACTGCCTTTAAAAAGAAAGGATACTTCTTATCGATAGCCATTTAATTGTTTATTGGGGTTTCCTATCAACAAAAGGTCCAGAATTTGGATGCATGTGATACCATTTACTGTCATTTGTTATTTGTAACGTACTCATGGAAGATGTACAAAATACTACCTGAAGGTGGCTTTTACCTGTCTCTCTGGTACATGGCTGGTACCTTTGAGCCCTAGCATTATTAAACACAGGCAAAACCTTCTAGCTGGATACAAGGAACAAAAGACTAACATGAAGTTGCAAACACAACTTTTGGGATCCTCTCTTCAGGCAGAAGAAATCAAGGAGAGCATGGGGGAGTGGATTTTTCTTTTTTTTTTTTTTTTCTTTTTCTAGATTTCAGGATCTGTCAGTGTAAAAGGATGCTTTAATATATGCGCTCAGTCTTCAACTTGCCTCTTGCACCATACCCCATATATGAACCTTATTCATAAATGGCTCTTCCAAAGTAGCCTTGTATGCAGTCATGCTTGGTAGGACTCCAGCACAGCCTCTTGCAAGATCTCCCTGTCACACACAGTGCTACAACAGGCAGGAGCCCTGGCTGCTGTAGCCTTCTCCTCCTCCTTTATATTTTGGCTCCCTGGTATTTTGTGGAGTGGTAAGTTTATTAGAGGCTGCACAGTACCAGAGAAGAGAGCATCACAGTCATGAGAGTATGTCTTACACAGCAGGTAGGTTGGGCAACATGGGCCTTGTGTCTCATGAGTGGGCCTGTGTCTTACACTCAGGTCTGAAATTTGGTCGACGTGTTTTTCTTATTTGTCTGTTTGGTCTGAATCCATTCTATAAGTTGGCAGCGTGTTTTCAGGATGAGAATTCTTTATATTGCAAGGGAAACAAAGAAGGAAAGCATATCGAAGGGCAGGGTGGGAGGGGGATATAGCTGGTGGAGTATAAATTTTAGGCACTAGACATTGCTGATAATGGTGTCTGGGGTTGTTAATGCCCTTACAATACATGGCCTCTTGGGTTTGTTCAAAACTTAGAGAAAGCAACAGATGGGGACTGCACGTAATCTGAATTATTAGCTTGTGGTTCTGGTGGCAAATAAATGCCGCTTTCAAAGATTTTCACTTTGGCCAGGATACCGCAATATTGCACTTCGGCCTGATAACATCTTAATTGTATTAAAAAAGAAAAAAAGAGGAGACCTAGCTCATCTCTGCAATTTTGTGGTACTTGGTGTAATGTATGCTTTCTGATTAAAAACTTAATGGCTTCATTTTGATTTCCAGAGCTGCAGAAGGACTGGCTTGGCAGTGGCCTGTCGCACTTGGCAACTTTTTTGACATTGACATGGGGAACACTGAAGGGATGCAGTTGGTGTGGGAGAAACAACTGTGTTTGTCTTGCAGTGATGGGTTCCCTCTTTGGGCACACAACCTAACAGACGTGGGAGCCTGCCTAGCTCTGGGCACTTCTAGTCCAACATATGGCTTTCTCCCCAAGCTGTTCAAGAAAAAAACAAGAGCATGAGCACTACAGAAGGAGACACAGGCACCGTCATATTTACATAGACATGTACATTTTTGATGTAAAGTATGAAAAGAAGCCCAGGTGAGAGAACCAGAGAGAAAATTCAGCCAAGAACACCTAATTTTAAATTACTATATTTACATTCGAACCAGGAATGCAATGGCCATGTGTTTTCATTTGATTCTGTTCCTTTATTGTGGTTCTTTATATTCTACTCAAGAGTTAAGGCCACATACGGGGAAGGATTTAGATGTCTGAAGTGGACCTTAGGTGGATCATAAGCGCTTGCATCCTCCAAGTGCATGCCTAGCCAGAGCGGCGATGAAGTCCCTGGCTTCTCACTGTTCCTCACCCAAGCTAGTCAGGAGCTGCTTCTGCTGTGAGAGAAGGGAGGCACTTCGGGGCTGTGTGGGACACCGTTCCCAAGAACCTCCATGTCCCAAAGCTGGCAGGCACCCCTCTGGCCCAGCTGCTGTCACTTAGGTGCCATCCTTGCCTGCAAAAGCATCTGAGGAAAAGTCCCCACTTTTCCTGGTGGCTCCTTAGTTTAGGCCTCTCCTGAGCTTTGGCAATGAGACTTTCTCCAGCCTGGCAGTGGGGCATCACATCTCCAGCATCTCAGGAGGTTTCACCTTCCAGATAGCTGCTGATTTTGCTAAGGTGTCTTACCCTCTGGCAACAGGGCTCCTTCTAATTCTACAGGGGTGAGATTTCATTTGGTGGAGGAGGAAGAACTAGGGTGTCTGATTCCTGCAGTCTGATGTGTTTTCTCAGGTGGCTGTCCACAGCCAAATGGATAAATGCTTCTTAGACAAGCAATGAGACCCCAGGTTTCCCTTCTCCTGAGCTGACTGTCCTAATCACTGAGCTTCCTCTTTTATATTGTGCCTAGTGAATCATTAATTTTCTTTGCTTGGTGGCACACCTTGGAAAGGAAGCTTGGAGGATCGCTGTGCCCTGCATGGTCCATGGCTGTGTCATGAAGGTGAGGGATAGCAGATGCATCTGCCCTCAGGACAGAGCTAGAGGTCATGGATCAGTGTGGCACACTTCCAGAGCTCCTCCCTTTTGGGCTCTAGATTTGGGCTGCTCTGCCACGCACCCACCTGCACAACACTCTGCCTCTTGTGCAAGTCCCAAGCAAAAGCCTCTTGTTCTTTCAGCACAGGACATCTCCTTGCTTGGAGAGGGATGCCACGTGCTTTGCCCAGGAGAGCATGGAGCAGAGGCACTTTGACTTTCTTCAGCGGCGACGTGCGGCCTTGTAACGACTCAATCCCCAGTGGGGCTAACCCCAAGTCACTGTTTGACTGGTAAAAGGAAACTATCTGAAATCCACTCAGTTGAATAAATGAATTGGCAGTTTCAAGTGTTGCACCTTCTAGGTCCTTTGCCAGTTTTTGTGGCTTTGTGGGTTTATAATCGAATTCTCAAAATATCAAAATATTTTTCTTTTTGCTGTTGCTGAAGAGCAAGAAATTCATTCTGTGGAGGATCTGTGCCGAAGCAAGGAGGAGAAGAGCAAGGGCAGAAAGAGAAAATGATTGTGGTTCTCTAGTCCCTTTCATTTATAATAGCTTTCTCTGTAACTTGCAAAAACAGTAGGCTGCATATTTTCTCAGAAGTCTGTTTTTTTTCTAAAAAACAAAAAAAAATGTATTGACTGTGACCTTTAAAATTTCAGAACCAGGGGTCTCACTTGTGGAGATGATGTCATTTGCCTTGATCTTGCAAAGAACTGTAAAGTTCAAACAGCAATCCTATTAAAAAGTTTTACTTTACTTTCAATATTGAGAAAGAAGTTTGTTCTGTGCCTGCACTAACACAGGCATCTCCCGAGCTGCTGTGTTAGCTCTGCTGGACAGTAAGGAGCTTAGTTTTTTGACTATGTAGCTTGAAATTCAGAGTCGGTAATCCATGAAGAAAATCCAGTTGAATTTTTCTGCCGAGGCACAAGCGTTCCTCCGATGGCAAAGCACGGCTCTAGCAGGAGAATCACAAGACCTATGCAATGATGTGTGAAATGGCATGTGGAGCAGAAGCATTTTCCCAGCGGCCAGATCCCAGGGCCTGGGCTTCCTAAGGCAGCACGGGAACTTCGTACTGCATCGCCAGCGAACATTAAGCCCTTGTGCTCAATACTTGATGGGAGGCTCATCTCTCAGCAGGTTGGACCTGGCATGGTGGAGGGGGTGGATGTAGAAACGGGAGTGGTGCTCAGGTGTTGCTCTGAAACCTCTGCTGTGGTTTTGGTCTCGTGTGTTGGTTTGTGCCTGGCGCACAGAAAGCCAGCTTTTTGCTCTGCCATCGCCACCAAGGGATGCTGGGCTGGGGCTTGGGGCAAGGGTGGCTGAAGTGGTGGCTCTCTGCTTGCTGGTGCCAGATGCCAGCAATCGTGCTGTGTCCTTGTCTCCCATCTTGCTCTGCAGCCCCCTTGCCAAACCAGCCCAAAGCCTTTTATCACAACGGTCTTGCCCCAGGGCTCTGGTAAGGCAGTGGCCACTGACTTCTGACCTGAGGTCTAGGTAGCCCCAAACTGGGTCAGCAGCCTGGGCAGTCATGGAGCTAAAAAACAGTGTGAAAGATCTGATTGAATAATGACTATCCTTTTAGCAAAGAGGATTTTTACTTCTTGCCTGATTCATTTCCATCCCTTTTGGTGATCAGGGTTGTGGTGAGATGTTCTGGTTCTTTGCCTGTTTTTGCTTTCTGCTTCAAGGTGGACCAGGAGTCCTCAGCTTCCTGACTGCCTCCTTCCATCCCTGCTGCTGGCACCAGGCACTGGGTGCTGGGCAGGGTGCTGGGTGCTGCCACCCGGCCATCAGGAACTGTGTGCGCCAGGTCTGGCCTTGCCCTGCCCACCTCCATCCCTGCTCTATTTTTCCTTCACACCCTTGGGAGGGTGGAGCCCAGCCCTGTTTGGTCTGTTGGTTTTTTAAGAATAATTTATTTATGAGCACCTCGTGGCTGCCCTCCTGCTGATTTAGTAATAATAATAGCAACATTTCTTACTCGGTGGCAGCAAAATACTGATTATTTCTAAGGGCTGTACCGGCCTGTTTTATTTTCCATTTCATATATAATAATAGGATGGATGAAGGTGTGCGATGCCATAAATCTCTTCCGCAGCAGGATAACATCCAGGCCTTCTTGGCAAACATGAATGCTGATGACAGATTTGAGGGATTTTTATTTTACTCTGGCTTTCAGTCTCATTAACAATCTGATGGCTTTTTCTTTTTTGCCTTTTTTTTCCTTTTGGCTCCCAAAGGACTATGAAACCAGATAACTTTTCCAAATGCATCTGAAAGTCTGGAATTTATTTTCTGTTATTTTATCTTAATGTTAGTTTGCTGTCATAATTATTGTATATTGATAGACTTTGCAAAATTCCCCCTTGCTGGAAAGTTCTTTGCCAGTTTCTGGATTTTACAGTTAACAAGTAAGAAAACACACCTGATGTTAGAAAGTGTTGCCATTGACTTCAATAGGAACAGGAAGAGGCACTTAATTGGACAATTGTAGTTGTGTTTACTTTGTGTATGCGGCAAGAAAAATAAGATCAAATGAAAAAGCCACAGGTTTTCAGCTAAGAGAGAAAACCAGCCTTTTCTGCAACACATGATTAACCTTTGGAAGTTGTTTTCGTGGGAAAGCTGTGAGCGAAAGTACTGAGTTGCATTCAGGAAAGGTTTAGATATTTATTCATAAAAGTAAGGAAAACATCTATGCTGCTGTTTGACTCTAATTGCTTGAAAGGGCAGTCATACACCTTGGGGTAAATTTAACATTAGCTGCTGAAATCAGATCACCAGGTGCTGAGGGTAGAGCTTTCTCCAGGTAATGCTATTTCAAATTTATCAATTCCATTACTTCTCCCCCAGAGCATCTGGTGTTCGTCAGTGACTGGGGATACTGGGATGGATGCACTGCTGGTCTCATCCATCCAGGGAAAACTTGCTCCTGCGTGTGTTTTGTTAAGGTAATTGTAAATGCACTTGATGTGTTTCCAAGAGCACCCACATCACAGAATTTACTCCTGTGCTGACTGGAGTTCTGTTATGCATTGCCACTTCTCATTTAAAGTTGCAAGCCCATCCTCCTTGTATTTGTCATCGAAGTTCTGCGAAAAGAGCCAGGTGCTGGGTTAGTGGTTTGACTCAATGATCTTGGAGGTCTTTTCCAACCTAAACGATTCTGTGATTTTATGATTTTGAGTTAGTTGAAAGAAATAGTCTGCATCCTTCAGTGCATACATCATTTTATTGCTATTTTATTTAGGAAGCATAAAAAGAATGATTCCATTTTGTTGATTGAAAAGGCAGCTCACTGGGTTTCAGGGTACTTCAGTGAGTAACTTAAGAATGTGGGCCAGGTACAATCAAAAAGAAAAGTCCTCATTTTATCCCGCGTACTGACTGAAAGAGGCCATCACACAGTTGTTTGAGAAAGTAACTAAGAGTCAAAACTTAACTTCCTCTTCTTGCTGTAGTACTGAGTACATGATAGGAAATGGGGCAAATCACTAATATCTCTCCTTTTCAGTTAACCCATATATGAAATAGGTATTCTTGCTATACATCACACAAGGTATGGGAAATTTGTTGTTGCCCATCGTGCTATCATGAATTGGGCTGATGGTCTATAATTAAAAAAAAAAAAGGAGTGATACAAGGTAGAATTTTGAACAAAATGTCCAGTTTAGTAATTTGGAGCTTAGAATAAAGGTCAAATCTGCAGCATTACATTTTGTCATTGCTGGAGCTTGGTAGCCTGGGAAAGAGCAAAGTGAGTCAGATTGTGAAGCTATATTGGGTCAGATTTGAGTGGAGAGGAGATAAAAGAAAGAAAAAAAAAGTTAAATGGAAATTAGGCTTAAACTTTTTCAGCTCCACTGTTTGGGTGTGTTTAGCAATGCTTGTGATGGAAGCAGATTAAAAAGATCGGTTTCAGGTGTTGATTTCTAGTTTTTATGTAGGGGAAGGGTGAGCAGTGAGAAATGGCAAGTGGCACTATTTGTGTTTTCCTTTAAGTATCAGCACAGTTCGTTGGGTGTTTCAACAAGGAATTTGTCTTTCCTTTTTTATTCCCACTGTATGTAAAAGCTGTCTGTGGCACTTCAGGGAAGGAGTAGTATAGGTGTATCATATGCACCTGTAGAAGTATCTTTGTACACTTGTATTCTTGTGTTTCCATTCACAAGTTTCATTAAATGTTCAGATGCAAGCAGCAAAAGCAATTTTAAACTTTTTTATTTTTTTTAAAGTGAGTAGTAATCAAACCTTTTGGCTTAACCATGAGCTTGAAGTTACTCTTGACTATCTTGCTGAACTGAGGCTTAGGAGACAAAATTCTTGTTGCATGCTTTGGAGAGACTTGCATGAGTCACTAGAAAGATGGGATAAGACCACGGACAGCAGGCCAGTGAAATCTATGGGACAGTCCTGTAGCCTGTTTTTGTAATGGAATAACTATTGCAGGCTTTGTCTCTGAAGGAATGAGCTCCTTTCTTAAGAATATTCTTCACATGTTCAGACTGTGTATTATAAGATGTAATAGAGGATCCTGTTTGTAATCTCTTATTTTTAATAGAGAAAAAAGAGTTACAAATAAATTAAAGATAAATACACTAGTAAATGAGTTGGCATTTCCATTAGCAGAATAAAGTCGTCAGTGCTTTAGATAGATAAAACCTGTTGAGGCTTCATTCCCAAGAATGAACTCACAGTTTAAGTAAAAAAAAAATACACTAAAAAAACTGAAGTAACGACTCCCTTATTCATAACTGAAGCAAATTCTACATTGTGCTCCAAGTGTCTGCAAATTTTTGCTCAAGTCAGACATATCCAAAGCCCCTCTCCTGAAGTGATCTGGCACATCACATTAAATCACACTCTCCAAATACCTAATCCGCAGTCTGCTGCTGGATGCGCAAGGTCCCAGATATAACTGAGAAGGAATCCTAATGCCTGTGTTATTTCCAGGTTCCAGCTTGACCTGTTCCTTTCTCTGTTTTCCAGATCTGCAGTAATTAGCAGCACTGCTGTGGAGCTTGGCTGAGGGAAGGGCTTTGCTCCTCACGGGGCCGGAGTGCCGCAGCAGGGCGCCCTGACAAGGGAGAAAATAAACCATTCTCTTGAAATGTCAGGTGGCAATCAAGGCTGCAAGTAAATGAGCCGGCCTGGAGTCTGTTCAGGCTTCTGCAGTAGCTCACAGCAGAAAAAATCCCTGCAGTAGAAAATCCATGTATTTGGCTCTGGACTGAATGTGTGGAATCCTTGCCCGTTTGGAGTCAATAGCTACGTTTTTTCTAGTATGGGTGCTAGAACCGGTGGTGTTTAGCCTCACCCAGCAGTGAGCATGTGGACAGACTCAGACGGGGATCCGTGAAGCGCTGTACAGAGCCGTGGTTACACTGGATGGTTGGGCGCGGCTGTGCCGTGGTGGAAAACCGGAGCAAGGCTGCCTGCGGCTTCTGCTTGCGAGTGCTTTTCAGTCTCCCCTGGCATTCTCCCTGTAAGGGGAGCCCAGGATGCCACACACATCCTTCTGACTGTGCCTGTGTGGGACAGGGGTGGTAGTGTCCCACCAGGACCACAGCACTTTTCTAGAAGTTGGTCCTGCTCAGCTTGGCCAGTAAAGCTGTTCCTCAGCCCCAGGGGCAAGCTGGGGAGCCTCCCTGCTGCTTTAGGAGCAGAGAAGGGGGGCTTTTCCACTCTCCTCTCAATCTGGGTGGCACAGGGAAACCTGCCAAGGCACACCTTTGTACCTTTTTTCATATACTCAATATTGAAGTGGATTGTTTCACAAGGGAATAGTGTATTTATTTTACAAGCAACTGGGTTTTTCCTGCCTTTTAAAAAAAAAAAAAATTATTTTCCCCAACACAGTGAGAAGGATGCTTTTGACATGGTAGTACATCCTGCAGGCTGGGCCTTCTGTGGGAGTTCAATGGACCAAAGGAAGAGGCAGCACTGGCACACTGTTAGGCTGTGTAAAGTGGCCTAGGGTTTGTTTTAGAAAACTTGCTTGCTTTTTTTTTTCCCCTCTCTCTACTCCCTTCTCTTCCCCCCTGCAGACACAGTACATCATTCTTGCAAACACAACTGTTTAACTTTAATAACTGGCCTAGAGCAAAAACTGACAGTGGGAGAGGAGCTGTTTGGTTTGCAGTTGCTGACAGCTGGAATAAACTACCTGTTCTTTTGGAAGGGATGGACAGGCAGCTTGTTTGGTTTTCAGGGGACTTTGATCCCTAAAGAAACTCCTCTCAACAAAAGAAATAGTGTCTGGAACTGTGGCAGCTCAGTGTTACTGACTGCTCTGCAGATGTAAGACCCCAAGTTTGATGGGGAAGCGCTGTGTGCAGATGTCCCTTGTCTCTGTACTTCAGACATTCCTGCTGAGAGCATCTCCTCATCCTGAAAGATCACTGTCACCAGTGCCTTGGGAGAGACCCAGAGTCCCGCTAAAATCAGTTTCCTATGATCAAGGTCCCCATCAGGCTGGTTTGACAAGAGCTCTTCAGAATAGTTAAATGGCTTGGGTTCTGAAAACCCTGCCTTGAAGCAATGAAGGCTGAATGATCAAGTTAGAGATTAAATAATTTTGCAGTGAATGGTTTTACCTCTGGCTCCTTGAGAAAGTCAGCCTTCTTATTTTGCCAGTTCTCAGAAGAATATGGCAGCAGTCCCATTTCCTCTTCTCTTCCCTCAGGGCCTGCCACCCTTTTTATTTTTATTTTTTTCCTCCCAGGGCCATTAGACAATATGCAAATTATTGTTAATAGAGCCAGAACAATACTGCATTCCCAGTGGGATCGTTAGGGTCTAAGCCCCCGTGTGCCAGCCCCCAGTGTGATACTGATTTTGGCCGTGTCTGCCCCAGGGTTTGGAGGTCAAGCAGAAGGGGGCTGGTGAGCACAAACCCAAGCAGGACCTGTCCCTGCAGCGGCCTCTGGCCAGCCTGTGCCTGGGGCTTCTTCTGAGCCCCTGGTACAGCTGGTGTGCCACAAGGCACTGGCTCCTTCCTCCACCTCCCCTGCAGCCTCACTGAAGGTTCCTCAGAGGGGACAAGTCCTTCCCTGCACAGGGACCTTGCCACCCTGAGCTTTGGTGCAGAGTCTCCAGAGGACAGGGACAGGTTGGGGGAGCTGCTGAGAGGATGGTCTACCCCCACGTTTCCTTCCTCTGCCAGTCCCTTCCTCCCAGGAACCCTGAGAGTCCTCCCGCGGAGGAACATGTTGGCAATAAATCTTTCAACATTGGCTTTGGAAACTACATGGACTGTGTACCACAGCTCAGAGGGAAAGGAAGGGCAGCTGCCTTCAGGCCTTAGCCTTGGGCTGGGTTCTGTCTCTTGCCTTTGCTTTAAAGTCATGGGATTTTGCCATTGGAAATGTTGGTGGGGGGATCAGGGCATTTGCAAGACTCCTTTTGTAACACATTTTTCAGGGAAGTGGTTGTAACTGTATTTGAAAGTGAATGTAGGGGACAAAAAAGAAGTATGTCTGACGTCCCTGACTGAAGTAAAAGTAGAGGGAATTGGAAATCTCTGTCAAGACTGGGATTGCAAGTTCCTTTTCCCCTGCAAGGCTTGCTAAGGGATGGTTATGCCTGCTGCAGGGCAGAGGCTGAAATCCCCACCTCAGTTGCACTTTGGCAAATGGCAAGACCTTGACATCATGTCTTCACCCATTTCTGGTGAAGACAATTTTTGGTTTTGGTGGATGAACAAAATGAAAAAGGAAAGCATTAAATGTTATAAAATACTTCCAAGTAGTAGTTTGGCTGGGCTTTTTTTCCCCCTCTCTCTCTTTTTGACCTTTTGGCAAGGATTCTGTGCGCTCCCCGATGCTGTGAATTCAGGTGTGCTTACCTTTAAAAAGTAGCAATAGACTCACTGAAGTCTCTGACTTCCATGGAAGCCGAATGAGAGGCCTCAAGCAGAAAGTGAAACTCTTTAAAAACACAAATGCAACAGAGCAGCTTTCTTTCATTTTCCCAACTAAGCATAATGCAAAAAGTAAACAGTTGGCACAAATTACTAATACAGGTTTGCCAGGAGGCTGATCAAAAACATACTGAATTCAGCAGTATGTTTTGCATGAAGTTCAACAGGTTTTTGCATCAGACCTGTTGCAAGGTAGAGAAGGATATTTTTTGAAAGAAAAATGCCATTTGAAAAAATGTGGAAAATTCTCCTGCTCTACCTCCTACATGTTCCTATTGTCAAACAGTCACTGATCTTATTTTAGACTTGACCTTCATGTTCTTTCCACAGCACACAGGCTGAATGACATGTTATTCAAGTTCTCAGACAATATTATGATATATCTGCTTTTATATTTAGCTGTAACTTTTATTCTCCGTATAAACAAACCCACCTAATGCAACCACCACCTATCCAGGGAAAGTATTTCCATTCCCCTCAGCTTAATTTGGACAAATTTGGCATGAAAACATTCAATAGTTCCATAATAACCTTTGCAACAGGATGCCTGCTGTGCTGACATGCAGGTCTGGAGTGACTTGTACCATGTGCCAGGAAATTGCATTCTTAAGAAAAATCTAGACATAAATTCTGAACAATCAACACGTAAATTTTGAGAAGTCTGGCAGCAAGCTGTTATATGCCTCATGGGCTTTCGCTTTAACTGACTTTTTACTTTCTGAGCACTGCCTCCCTGTCCTTTATGCAGACTGTATGTCCCCAGCCCAAGTAAGCTGAGCTTTGGAGAGTGGAGAGAGGGGGAAATTCCCTCTTGTCGCTGCTGTGCGTTCCAGCACTGCACCTTGATGTGGCAGGATGGCTTTTCTTTCCAAAAGAAAGCAGAACTTAGCTGGAAGTTATGTAAATGGGCATTTAGCTCTCAGTGGGCATTCACACTGCTGGGCTGCAGTGCAGTTCAACCTTGCCTTCCCACCTGGCAAGCTGGAAAGAGGATGGAGGATGGGAAGAGATGGAAGTACCATCAGATCCATCTATCCTAAATCAGCTAGGGGCATCCGTACCTGGGACAGGATGGTTTGTTGAAATATGAGGGGACTGAAGACAGGGAAGAAAAGGTTCTCCCTTCCTTGAAGTCTCTGAACACTTTATTCTTTTTTGCTCATCTCACTGAAAGTGGAGCAAGCAAAGTGGAGCAGCATCATATAGAAGCCCATCTTCCAGACCTTCTGCCCTGCTGCCAGCTTGGCCAAGGGCTCCATGATTCCCCAAACCTCCATCGTTCCTACTTAAGGGAGCAACAGCATGGCTGGAAGACCTTAATGTGCCTCTTTGCCAAGACCTCCTAGGTGTGCATTACATGTTACATCAGCAAGAAAAGGTGGTTGTAGACCGAAGCAACTGGATCCATGAGCTATGCTGCTAGGAGATTGCAAGAAAAATTGTCAAGACACACACAGCTCCTTAGGAAACAAAAAACCTGCTATTTTTTGTGATGAGTTCAGTAAAGCAATGGGCCAATTTAATCAGCAAAACATTAAATGGGGTTCTAGGAGCAGGCAGGGTCGGGGAGGGGCATTCCGTGGTTATGAACTTGAAGCAAAATGAAGGGCTGTGAAACCGTGTGAACTGAACCCCATCAGGGAAGGCTTACTAAAACTTGAGCCAGGAAAAATTATGGAGTTCTATAAATAGCTAAATTGAAAATTGAATGCGTTCGTGTGTGTGGATGCACACATCTATCTATGAGGTCATGTGTGTAACAGAAATACAGTAGTACTTCATGTGTCGAGGTTTTTTTAAGTAGTGGAAAATGTTTTAATGATTTTTTTCTTTTTTTAATTTTTTCCTAGAGACGGTACATTATGTTCTGTCCTTAGGGCCAAAAACACAAAGTGCCTATTTTCATGAGGAATCCTACAGAAGGAGGAAGGGAAAGTATTATGCAGTGAAGCAAGAGTATAGTAGCCATTCCACAGCGATTACACATCCAAGCAAAGCCTGCACTAGAAAACTCAAAAATATATTAGAAGCGGAAAACAAGATGTGTGAAGCGTTTCCTATTCCCTCCCCACACTTAATGACAACCAAGCAAGCAGGGAGGTGGTCATGGCATTTATATTTAACCCCTTGTGTTTGATAATACTGTATTTCAATGGCAGGCAGCAAGCGTGTTACGTACACACTAGATTGAGGACTTCCTCTGCTTATTAATTTTGCTCCCTCAGAACTTTCAGTTATTTTCAGTATGTTAAAATAGTCCAGACACAAACCAGAAGTGACTGGAAACACTAAATAATGTGGCAGACTCTGAAGAACTAAGGTAGTTTAAATGAACCCCAGCCTGAGCAGCTCCTTAATTAAAATACAAAACTGTTTTTAATTTTACACTAATAATTTGTGATTCCAAGTCTGACCCCCCCCTTTACCTTTTAATACCTTTCAATACCTTTCATTCATCCTGTGATGGTCAATGATGAATGAAATCAGTCTTCCAGAAAAAAAGAGCACTTTTCCATACAGAATTCAAATGAATTAAAGAATCTGTGCAGTTGTTCAGTTTGATTTAAGAGCAAGACACAGTCTGGAGTGGTAATGCCCTCATACCATGAGGGAATCAGCTTTGTATTCGAGTCCCCTTTGCCGGCTTGTTTAATCGTTTATGATAGCATCAGTAGCTTGGTAAATGATGTAATGGGAGTTAAATCAGGATGACCAACATAAACATCTGTCAGTGCATGTGAACATTTGATGTCTGACCCCAGGGCCCAGTGCAGCAGTCAGTGTCTTGGCAAGCAGTCCATCCGCGTCAGTCGAGGTTTCAGGATCACATGTGGGAGAGGATCCGTGTCCTCTGCTCCGTGCCGGTAACAGGGTATGTGATCTGGCTGCTCGGTGTCGGGTGTAGCACTTGGCAGCAGGTCCCCTCCTCACTGTGGGCACAGCTCACCCCAGTGCCGAGGGTCAGGGCAAGCCATCAGCATTGTGGCTCTTCTCCCAGTGAGCCTCAGCTGGCACTTGGTGTTGGACAGGCTCGTGCTCGTCCTTTGATTGCAGGAGAGTTTTACAGAGGTAACCAAGGTTGCTCTGAGTAGCCATGTAGTTTGAGATTCACAGTCCAATTTGCAGCCAAAAAAATCAGCCTTAGTGTTTTGTGAACATAATTTCAGAGGAATGATTTCCCAGGCTTGGATTATGCTGGTGTTATTTTCATTCAAAATCATCCTGTCATCATGCTCTTGCATAGATTTGTAATTTTCTGAAAGCAAGCTGGCTGGTATGTTCATGCTGCTCATAAATCTTTTTTTAAACTTTTTTCTTTTTAATGGAAGTCATGTGGGAAGCTGAAAGTATCTAATATAGACAAACATGTAAGTTACTGGATGTGTATGCCCTCTGCAGAAATGGACAGAAAGCATATGAAAATAAAATGTGTTACAGAGGAAGCACAGAGTTAAGGGAACTCTGCCTGTTACATTTCAGATTAAATTGTTCTTGGAAGGCAAGATTTTTGTTGCAAAATTAACACAGGTGAGAAATGCCACAGTGAAGAGGACAGGATGGTTGTGGCTCCAATGAACCTCAGTGTAAGCAGACATGAAACCGTGGTTGGTCCCATGTGCCTACCCACTCTGAAAGCAGCTTTGCTTTAACGTGTGGAGCTAGGGGAAAACTCTTCCCATTTATGCCACATCCTTGCTGTTATAAAAGTGGTTGCTTTCACACAAAAAGTAGTCGTATTTAGCTATTTTACTCCATTTTAGTCCCTTCAAGGTACTGCACGCTTATAATTGCCTTCAAAAAGAGCCTTTTATCAGTCAAGAGTAAGTACATGAAGTTGCAGAACATAGACTTCCTATTGCCACGAGTTTTCAAAAGAGACCTGGCAGCACTTCTTGGTTTTTATTATGAATATAATATATAGAATCTGTTTGCGAAGAGAAGAAATAAGTTACATATTCTGTAGTTATTAGTATTTTTTTTAGATAAAGTGCAAGCCATTCAGGAATGCAACTTAAGCTCCATTACTTCAAAATAAAGCTATAGAAATAAATATAATTGCAAGCTAAAATATTTTTATCTCTTTAAAGAGGCACTGCCAGCTTTAAAAATGATCATAATTGGCTGGATATGTTAAAATTAAAAATTAAAATTAAAAGTGCCAGAACAGCACACAGTTATTCTAAATGAGAAGGAAGACTGGATAAAGAAACCACCCCTCCTTGCCAGCAGTTGTGCACACATGCACCACACATGCCCAATTTGGTTTTTACAAAGTATGCTGTCAAGTGAATACTGTCATGTTCCCTGTTTAATCAGTTTCCTCTTTTATTTGTGCGCTGTTGTATATAAAAGGAAATCTGCTTGTAAAGTCAGGCTGTTTAATAATTCATTCAAAAATGATTAGAGTTCAAGGGGAAGGTTGTTCCTCTAAATGACTGAACCAAACAGGAAAAAGACATGGGTAACAGCGGTTGAAATTCACTTCTCCCAGGATTATGTATGGGATATTTAAATTCCATGTTCAGATCTAAAAATTTGGCTTAAAGTAGAATGTCAGTAGTTATCATCTTTATTTGGGTCCTCCTTTATTCCCCTTTTGGGTAAATTTTGTTTGTTCTGGTTCTTCAAAGGTGCTTTCTTAGGCAGTAAGATAAGAAAGATGATTTTTTTTCTTTTGGTCTTTACATGTACTGTGTCTTCCCAAAACAGGCTGAAAAATCCCAGCTGGAATTATTTTTGCCAGCGGTACTTTTCATCTTCTCTTCAGACTGTGCTCTACAAAGTAGCCCAGTAACCATCCCTGGGTGACTTTGGAGCTGGGCTCGGGGCTGGCAGGGGTGCGGTAGGAGTGGCGGGGGGGGGTGAAGGAGTTGGTGGGTGGGGTGGCAGGGCACAGGACTGGCCGGGCTTCAGCCCGTGGGGTGATTGCGCCTGTGCCCTGGGAAAGTGCTTGCAGTGGGTTTTTTATTCAATGTTTTCCCTCCTTGTGCAACAAAACAACTACCAAGGGCCTGGATTCAGCAATGTGTTTAGACCAGAAACTTCCCTTTGAAATCCCTGTCAGCACTTTCCCAATATTAGCTAAAGCAATGGAACAACAGAGCATGGGGACACTGAAGCAGAGATGAGAGCCTGTGCATTGTACTGACTCCGCTCTCCAGAGCTGTCCACGTGGCCCCAGAAAGCCTCTTTCTATTAATGGGAATATTTCCTTCAACTGCTTTGCTTTCCAGAAGCATCCTAACCAGCTGTGACCTGCACTTGCAGTATTTGCTGGGAGCTGTTTTCCTGAGTGCTGCTCAGAGCTTGCATGGTGTGACACAAACCTTCCAATTGGGGGAGGCTCAGCAGGGGTGGTCTGCACTTCCCCCATGTAAGTCCAGTGTGTTTGCATGGGACCATCCTTGGGGATGCTGCTGTGCCTTGCACTTGGACTCTTGTCCTCCTGAAGCCACTCTAGAATGAGTGGAACAGTGGCATCCAAGTCACTCCAGTGTAACGATGCCACTTAGATGTGACTGAAGGCCAAAAGGTGATAAAGGTGTGAAGAGGAAGAGACATAGCATGTGTCAGATAGCACTCTGGTCAGCAGAGCCTAGGATATTTATAGGTCACTGTCACACATATGGTCAGGAACTCCTTGGTCACAGGAATACATCATCTCATTTCTTGAGCCAGAACAGCCTTTATCCAGGCCCCTGGTATCACATAAGATGGTTCAAGTCTAAGCTTTAGATGTCTCAGCATGTGAAGGAGTTTGGTAAGTTCCAGCAGTGTCATTGGGATGTATCCACCTTGTTGTTAGTGACAGAGGGACCCTGGACATAGTGGGGTCCATGGTTGCCTTGGAGGAATGGGCAAGTGGCAGTGGGCCGTGGCCTGCAGGCAGATGACCAGTTTGATGCTAGGTACGGTACCAGCAGATGGTGCTGAAGAATGGACAGCACAGTTCCCAGGTTTTGCAAGGACCCATTAAGACTTCTTGTCTTGTGGCATTTTGGGAGCTCCTTGCACATCGGCCTTTGTGTGGAGGTGGTATCGTCAGCTGGGCACAACCTGGGCCCTGATCTCTGAGCCAAACAGATTATTGAGTCTATCACAACTTTGGTATCTCCTGCTGCATCAAAGATGTTGCATGTTTCAAAATTGTGCATGTTGCCGCTATGACACTTCCTCTACCAAGCATGCCCTAAAACTGCTTACTCACTGGCAGTAAACAGCATTATTTAGCAGCTTATCCTAACACCCAACAGCTGCTCGTTTTCATCAAAAGGCCAATGGGTTAGTTCTCCTGCTATTGTCTCTGCACTCTTCTGCACTCATGCTCTTGTCTCACAAGATCTGCAGTCCTTGTGGGCATCACCCCAGTCCCAGCAGTCTCTCACTTGACCTTGGTACAATTTGAGTCAGATTCGAAGCCGTCTTTTTTCACCCCGGGTGGTGTCCTACTTGCTACAGATCAGAAATGCTGGAGTTCATAACTGAGTAGGTCATTGCTATAATGTTTTCCATTTGAAGTAGGAAACTGTCTGAACGAGGGGGAAAAAAAGTAGAATTTGAGATTGTTTCATGAAAAATAGATTCTATATTTTACAAGTTTAATTATGACTGATTTTCCAGTTTTAGCTTTATATGCTTTTAATGTTGAGTCTAAATCAGGCCACAGGAAAAGGATGGTCTATCTTCAAAGAAACATTTAAGCTGATTGTGTTCTTCAGATTCACGGAAAACAGCTGTGGGTGTAGCAGTAGCTCTCAAGCTTTCTTCCATGCTAGCACACAAGATGCGGATGCAAGCTGGATACTTCTGCTGTGTGGGAGTTTGGAGGAGAGGCTCAGTAAAACTGCTTGGCAGAATTACCACCAGAGGTGTAGAGCTGCAGGACCTTTTAGAGTACAGGAGCCAGGGGGAAGTGGACAAGAGGAAAGGCATCCCTCATCCTCCTCATGCAACTGTGAAACCTCTAAATTTCATGGGCAGAGACCCCATTGCATAGATGGATTACTACATTCTTTTTCATTGCTGCCTGCCCATTAAGAAAAGCTTCTTTAAGTACATAATTATCATTGCTTTGATTGAAATGCAACCCTGTAGATAGATAGATAGATAGATAGATAGATAGATAGATAGATAGATAGATACACACCACCACAGATGGAAGGTGATACCACAGGGAGATCTCCTTTGGAAAACGTGTGGTGGTTCTGCTAGCACAGACTCTGATCTTTAAAGTTTTGTAGTGACTGTACGAATTTCTGAACAGCTTTTTATGCAGCTCATCCAGGAGTGTTAGTTAACCTCCACTGTTCATATTTGTAGTGACCTGTGCATATGTGACTTAACATATCTCACTAGACTATAGCTTGACATTTTTGATGATGCAGATGTCCCATGATTTCTCTACTCATGTGTTATTCAGAAATAGGTATGGAAGAGCAGTTGCTCCAGAACAAGTCCATGAACCAGTAGTCCTTTTCTTTTTGAAAGAGGCCACATTGCTCCTCAACAGTCTTTTGGGTATTGCAGCACTGGTTTTGACTGAAGAGGAACAGAGCGCTCTTCTTGCAGAGCAAAGAGTGGCAACTCATGGAAGAATTCATAAATAGCTGCTCTTCAGTAATCCCACGTGAAGCTGAGCTCTGTTCTTTCAGTGGACTCTGTGGATTTGCTTCAGGGCTTGGTTTGGGCCTGCTGAAGACCTGTCGTCACAGTTTATGTTACATAGTGGTTGTCTGAATGGTGACTTCAGAAGCACTTAGCTTGGCAGGCAAACTGAACGAGCTCTGTTTAAATAACCACACGGGTACAGAAGGCTACTTGATGTTTGGAATTGTCAGCAAATTATGTTGAATAGATATGTTCAGTAAAATCATCATATGTTTCCTACTTCTTCAAAGTAAAAGTTCAGAGATCAGGATGATTTGAGAATATTAAAAGTGCAGGGGTACAAGTGCTCATTTGTGAGGTGCTGCAGTTTTGTTTGGGCAGGCAGCTATTTGCTGCTTTGTCAGTGGTAACAGAAGGAATAGCTGTGCCTTGCAAAAACATGTGTTTCTCTTTTAAGAAGCTCCAGCTCTTTCAGCAAATATAAAAAAAAAAATTAGAAAACATCTTAATTGTTTTGGTGTTATGGGTTTCATCAGCACCTGGAAGAGGAATGCAGTTCATAATTTAAAACCTTTGCAGTCTCCCTTCCAGCACAGGATGGTTGGTATTTCTGAGAGGCTTTCTTCATATGGCTGTCTGGACAGGTCCTGCAGCCCATTTGCTTGTTTTAAAGCTGAAAATACAAGAAGTCATTTTGAGTGGTATTCATTCTACCTAATTTTCATAATACCTTGCCTCTGGGCAGGCTGTAATGCCTTTGCATGGAGGACTGGGGCTATGGGAGAGTAACTGCTGAACCGCCCCAAAACTCAGCTTCCCCAAAGCTGCTTGCCCTGGCCCTGAGCTGCAGCAATGATCAGACCTTGTGGGCTGCAGTTCTGCCCGAAAAGCCAAGAGTTTTTATGTGACTTTTTCTG
Source organism: Promerops cafer (assembly GCA_013398275.1). Lineage (NCBI taxonomy): Eukaryota > Metazoa > Chordata > Aves > Passeriformes > Nectariniidae > Promerops > Promerops cafer. The sequence continues at coordinate 236,323 of VZSE01013397.1, forward strand.
CAGCAAATGACAGTATTTCAGGACTTTGAATTACTCTTTGTCTCTTTGGACTTGCAAGTTACTGAGACGTAGGAAACTTTCTTGTTTATTGTTCCCTCTCTCGCTTTCACATGACTTTTTATTGAAGACCCAAGCACTTCTTCGGCAAAGTGTTAGATTCAACATTCTTTTTAAATTAAATGTGCTGAGGTGACCTAATCAGATGGTAGCTGGTTGACCACAGGAATGGGAACTACGATACTGTGTAATCTAGTTTAACGTTAATTCACTCTCTGACCTTAGGCAAACAGCTTAGTTGCTGCAAAATGGGAATGATAATTCCTTTTAAATGCTGACAGAAAGTTGAGTAAATAAGCAAGTTCTACTCTCTGTGGGTCAGGCAGTCTTATTCTCAGAGGGACTTCAGAACTTCCATTATTTCAAATGACTTTGGAGTAAAGGGATGTAGCACAGGCATCTGGATCTCTGAGGACTATGTTTTCCAGTACTGATCCCCATACCTCAGCTTTCTGGTGTGTGTGTGTGTGGTTGTGTTTCAGTATGGAGTGAGTGACTCGTGGTGGTGGGGCTGGGTGATCTTGGGGGTCTTTGCCAATCTGTGATTCCATAACTCCTGGCCTTGTGTCCAACGGCAGTGTCATTCACCATCTCACACCTTGTGGCATGTAAACACCAGACAGATGGATGTCTTCCCCTTCAGGCAGGAATGTGGCATTCAGTTCCATGATGTTTTTAGTTTTGAAGTAGTGCATCTTTATACTAAATAATGACATAAATGAATTCGGCTCCATAGGGTTAAGAGCAGCAGTGACTTCATTTGCCACCGGTGAGTTTGCCCAAAATATCCCATGAAGCCGAAAGCAGACTACTTGCTGTTGTTTAACATCCTGGTGACAAAACACCTCATGACAGCAGAACAACCTTTACAGTTTTTCATTTCTCAATTGCGTTTCTTAAACTTTGCAGTGCCATTTATTTTGATACCTGGTATTTTTCAGGCCACACTTTTATTTGGTGGGAATAGCATTAACATGTATTAAAGGCAGAAAAGCCTGCGGAAATGGTTAGGAGTTATTCCCAGAATGTAAATAATTTCCTAAATTTTGAGCTCTACAAGTCTGATGTGTTTTAAATGGCCTTTTAGAGAGCAAAATGAAACTCAGTGTGGCATTTAACCAACAGTTTACAGAGGTGCTAGTTATTCCACTTGGCTATATTTAGGAGTCCAGGAAACAACAATGACAAAAAAAATAGTGAAACACTCTTGCAAAAAAAATTAAAGGAACAGTTTCAGCTATAAAACTGATGTCTGCAGCAAAAAAACACAGCTGCTAAATGTTACCAAAGCATAATAATTGTGACAGAGTTACATCCCAATCTTTTTTTAAGACATCTTCACCCATGTGAACGCCTCTTGATTTAAACAGGGCTCAGCAGCAGCAGGGAGGTTTGTTTTAGAGGATCCTGGTAAAATTGGACTGCTCATGTAAATCAAGGCTTATTTTTGCATTCCAAAGGGTGAAAAAGTCACATGAGGGGAGTGAGATGCAAGACGTGTGAAGAAACCTTTATACAGCGACTCCACGCTGGGGAAGTCTCAGCTGGATGCTGTGCCTGGCTTCGAACAAGAAAGCAGTTGACCACTGTGAGAGGGGGTCTTGGGGACTCCCCCATGGCTTGAGGAGCATTGTCTGCAAGGAAAATCAGAGCAAACCTGCTTGTTTGCTCTGTGAAAAAGTGCAGAAGGCTAAAGGATGGAAGGATAAGTCCTCAAATGAGTGAGAAGCAGACAGAGAGCAAAGGGACAAGAACAGAAGTGACAAAAAACACATAGGTGAGGGATCATTGCTAGCTTAATGAAACCCTACTTAGAAAAGATGAAACACAATTAATGTGTTTTAAGTGGGTATAATTAGTCCCTCTCCAGAAAATAAAGTAGGTGAAGTACTTAAGCTGATATTTTGCACTCTGCCTTATGAAATGATATAACTTTTACCAATCTTTGAAATACTGATTGTGAATGAGTCAGTGTTTCTCAAGGGCTTTGGTCAGCTGTTCCCATTTACTGGTCTGGAATCTCACTTTTATCATCCAGTCTCTCTGAGTTTCCCCTCATGTGTTCAAAACTGAGTTAATGTCAGTATACTGAGATACTGTCAGAATATCATCGAGGCTGGAAATGCACTGTGATAGATGCTACTTATATGGGGAGACAGAATTACCTGCTGTTGCAGGTCTGTGGTTGAATTGTTTTCCTGCTAACCTGTATGGTTCATTAGGGCTGTGATTTCTTGTCACAGCACTTTTACAACCCTAGTATAAATGCAGATTTATCATCAAAAGGGTGTCTTTTGCTGGAAGAAAGGGAGCATTTTGATGCAAGCTTCCTTCCTTTATCTGCACTGTTCCCCAGGATAAGTGCCATTTGCACCACCTGAGCTCACCTGTGCAATGAAGCTGCCTGTTAACCTGGCCAGCTCTTCCTGCTGCTGACCCAGTCTCAGCACAGCTTTGTGAACCCAAGAGGCGTTGCAGTCTAGAGGGCACCTGCTCGAAAAGGAGCATCAGCAGGCCGGCCAGACACAGACACTGTGTTGTTAGGAAGGGGAGGGAATTCATCTCACAGGGCTGGTCTCAGCATCCTCCAGCCGTGCCAGCGGGAGAGCCTGGGAACGACTGTGTTAAAGAGTGGATTGACATTTAGCTCTCCTGTTTCTCCTCTGCGACTTTCACCACTCTTCAATGGTGATTACTCAATGGGCAGAGGACCCCCTTTGCTCTTCTCTTGGGCAGATAGCAAGTCATTCCATAAGCAAGCACCCTCTTTTGCCTGTCCTCCTTCCCACCTCCAGCCCCTTGCCATGAGCAGGTCGGCAGCAGTGGTCGGAGGCATCCTTAATGAGGTCCCTAGCTGCTCGCTGGGCTGATTTGGTTGTAGTTTTTAATAATGCGCGGTTATTTTGTTAGCAGCTTTACTTTCCAAGTGTTTTCCCCCTTCCAGCACCCCTAGGTACAGCTCTACTGGATCAGTTACCATCTGCTCCAGTGTTTGCATTTAGCCTGCAGGGCCTGTGATCTCAGAAATATTTCCTGTAAATGGGATCTCTCATGCCAGGCCTGTCACACAATAGATATATAATTGGATAAAACCTAAACTGAAAACAACAAACAAAAAGAAGAAAACTACATGTTGTGCCATACACAGCACGTGAGCCGGTCAAAAATGGGATACGCTCCTTGTTTATGTCTGAAGCTGCTCTCGTATGTCTTTTTTATTCCCTTTTGCTGTTTAACAAAATCAAATTAATGCGATAATTAAATTCCATGGTGCATTTTTTCTCTACTTACTCTGGAGCAGCTTGTGGTGTGCATGCAGAACAGCAGAAGTGCCACAGCAAATGCAGTTGCTGGGTTTTAAGTCTTGGTCCTGGTGTTGGATGCCAGGTAGAGTCCATGTTGAAGTCACAAATCCTTCTCCTCCATGGTTTGGCTGCATGCAGCATTTCTTTTTGGTTGGGAGGCAGGATCATGTACATCCTGGGAACAAGGCTGGGCTCTGTGGGAAACAGCGGGCAAACCACAGGCAGCCAATCCCCTGGTCACTGAGAGCACGGGTGAAGATGGCATCACTGATCCTTGCAAAGTGTCTTGGTTTACAAGACAGTGTCTGCTAGGGAAGGCCACAAGACCTCCCTTGGAATGGACAATGCAAAGCTTCCTCTCTCCGGATCATTTGAATTGTGGAACTAAGAGGCT
>VZSE01013398.1:0-13834 GCA_013398275.1 Promerops cafer
CAGTCTTGATAAGGCATCAGTTCAAGAAGAAGAAGCAGGAGAATCAGGAGAGGAGAGGTCATTCTTTTAATGCCTCCAGCCTGCTAATTCCTTCAGTTGTCGTTCTTTGCAAAAAAAGTTATAAATGGAAAGGAGCTCAAATCTGAGATGGATGCTCTTGCCCTGACCTGTGTCACTATGCTTTTCTGTATGCCGTCTAAAACTTCATTGCCTGTTCCTGACTGCTGTGTCCTAACACCTGTGCAACAGCGTGCTATCCTCCAGGTGTCCTTCAGGAGTTGTGCCTCCAAAGCACATCCTCCCCTATAAATGCAGATTCTGGATATTTTTTTTCCCAGAAATAGCCAGCTGGGTTGTGGAGGTTGATGTTATTTGTTGGCAGTGCATAACTAAAGCTACCTAAGAAATCAGAGCAGCAGGGTTACAGCCCCCAGCAGCCTCACGCAGGGCAGGTTTTATCTTTTCTTAAGTGGAGATTTTATTAGCACCCTTAGTGTTCCTGCTTATGCTGATACTGCCAATATTGCTTGCACCACTGATGCTGATGGTCTTGCAAAGGAAGTTTTTTACATGTTTGGTGAGAAGTATCTTGCAAAGTAGTTTTAAAAAAGAATCATGAATTCCTGACTATGTAGCTCTACTTCTACCTTAATCTGTCTCTTATTTCTCCTAATATGATAAATTCTTCTGAGATAGTATGTGATGTCTGTGTTTTCTAAGTCAATGTATATGATTTGGATGGCGATGCAGGTAGATGCATGCACATGTTTCTATACTACCAACCCTATAACTGATTCTGTGCCAGAAGCAGTGGCTGTGGAGGATCAGGATCCTCCAAGGGTACCTCTGTTTTATGATGCATGTTTAACACTTGAATTTCCCAGGCATTTGTAGGTCCAGATGAGGAATTAGGAACTATACTGAACTGATTGCTGCCACATGTTTTCAAATTGCAGAGCACTACCTACAATGTATTGTGCAGTTGTGCAGCATATATAGCCCAGGGATGCAAAGCTAAATACCCTGATTAAGAAACATCAGAAGGATGTTTAATGTATGCATTACAATGTCACCCTAATGGCACATCACCTTCTCCCACCCAGTCCCCAGGTCTCTGATCTCAGGGAGTGCAGAGGCAGGATCATCAGGATGTTATAAATGACAAATATGGTTATTGGCTTTCGCATTTATCTATTAGCTTTTGCGAGTTATTATTGATCACAAATATTTTGATATAGTACAATTTGTAATTCCTTTTAACTGCTTTTTGGTATAGTATAATCTGTCAGCTTATGTATGCACCGTATAGCTTATATTAGTGTAATAAACATATCTTAGGCCTTAGCATAATACTAAAATAGAAACTACGTAATATTAAAATGCTTTTAATCATGTAACTAACTCAGAGAATGGTGTAAAATATGTGGTTTCTCACATTTGTGGACTATCTTATCATTCAGATAAGATAGTAGTGACAAAAACCAGAACACCGAGGGAAGACTTTATTGACTCTTAGTTATCAGGGAGTGTAAAAAAAACAGGACAGAACCACGAGAAAAAATAAAATATATTGATTTAATCTACAAGACAGCATGAAGACAAGTCAAAGGTTAAAACCAAGCAAAAAGAATTCCGAGAACATCTAAACTCACAGGAATGCTTGAATATGTATAAACTCTCATGAATATGCATGTAACCAATGTAACCATATATAAGAACATTGTTTTATGCTAACGGTGTGTTTTTGGCGTATTGCCAAACACCCCAGCGCTGGATATTGACCCCTTTTATCCCTTATTAAACTTTTATTAAAAAAATTTAAATAGTGAGCTCTGTTCCTCACAAGGATCAGTGTTGTAGGAAGAAAGAGCGTTGGACAAGAGACCGGGGAGAGCGTTTGCGGTGCCGGGATCCTGACGCCTTCACCTGCGTCTCTCCCGAGCTCAACCCTCTTCGTCGCCCGGCCCCTGCGCCAGGGAAAGACGTTTCTTTCTTCTTGTTTCCTTCAGCTTCCTCCTCAGCTCTTTTCCTTTGGTGAGTCGCTCCGACTACTGTGCTTGCTTTACACATTCTACTTCGCCAGTGGCGAACCCCCATCCTCCGCCCCCCTTAGGGCTTGAGGTAGGGGAGGGAGGGGACGGGGCCTCGGCCGCTCTGCGCCGTGGGGTGGCGCTGGCGGGCTCGGCGGCCGCTCTGCGCAGCGCTCAGTTGTTCCGGCGGTGGCGGAAAAAGGAAGTGACGCCACATGTAGAGCCCTGCGGCCTCCTGTGACATTCTCTCTGGCGCTGGGGGCGCGGAGTGGCGTCCGTGCGGCTAAGACCCAGCTCCTTCTGGCCGCCTATGCCCCAGCTGCTACCCCCTGGGTGGAGGCTAGGAGGGGCCTCGCGGTGTCCAGGTGAGTAGGGCCGGCGCGGCCAGGGCTCACCCACTACACGCTTCTGTAGGGCCGGATTGCCTTGCCTCAGCCGCAGGGGCGCCGGAGCCGTTGCCGTTAACCCGGCTGCGCGTGGGCGGGAGACGGCGAGGCGCTGCGGGAGAGGCGGATACTGGCCTCGCACTCCCCCCACCCTCCCCCGGGGCTGGCGGAGGCGGGAAGGCACACTTCAGGGGTCCGGTCCCTTCAGGGTCGGGAAGGCCCGCGCCGGCCGAGGGGTTTTCATGGAAACGTGGGAGTCTGTTGGGAGCTTTCAGTACTGACCGCCTCGGTAATAGTGATCTCCATCACGGCCCGGCCCCGTACTGGGACCGCGGGATCCAGCCTAGCCGCCGCTTTTCAGCTCTGACCTTGCCTGGAGTCAGCGGATGAAAGACTCACCACAGCTCCTGGAAGCAACTTTGGCCACTTAGTCTTTCCTGGGACATCTGTAAAGGGCCGTGAGATCGTGTTAGCTGTTTGGAAAAAACCCTTTAAAAAACAAGGGGTGTAAACTGCATCAGTTTTATGCTTCTCTAGGTTTTTGGTTCTTTGTTTACCTTGTGGGAAGCTATATTTTATGTGGAAAAAAGTTCCAAATTGTTGCTTATCTAGCTTGAGTTCTTGAGCTCCTAATATCTAGATTGCAGTTGTGGCTTTGAGCAACACAGTCACCCGTGGAGAATGTAAAATTTAACTGCTACTTTTTTCTTTTTAGAAGGAAAAAGACAGTCTGAGGAGACTTGGAATAATTTAACTATTACCCCAATTTCAATATTGAAACTTTCTTTGCCTTTATTTTTAATTGTATTTTTGTATTAGTTTGTGAATAGCAGAACAAGGCAACTTGTCTTAAAGTTTGTAGGTACCTTTGTGAAACCATAACTGTAATAATTTTGTTAAACGAGGTCTTTGTTGTAACTAGTTGCACACTTTAAACCAGCACAAAGTACCTAACTGTTTCAAAGGCTGGGAAAAAATCTTGTGTATAGAGATTCTATGGCATAAGTCAGTCTTGTTTGGTATTGTGGTTTGGGTTTTTTTTCACTGTCAGGTAATTCTAGCTTTTAAAAACAAATGAGTAGTAAATATTCAGACCTTTGAGCATCTCTTTAAAAATGTAAAATTTCTCTTAATTCCCACTCCCAAGGATTTTATTTGGTTTTAAGTCTCCTCTGGTACTTGTCAAGACCATAAGACCAAATAATAGTTTTGCTTAAAGGCAAGGGCTAGCCTACTTTCAGTTTTCAAGCTAAAGTTTTAAGTCCAAACAGTAATAGCTCTCCCCTTAGAACAGCAAACAAACATTAAATTTAAAATGTTTCTGTTAAAGAATCCTACCTTGCTTAAGTCTATTAAAAATGTAATGCTTGACCTTGAGATGGAAACTGAGTGGTACTCTTTTGAGGTCTTCATCTTGTGGTTCTCCTGCCTTAGTTAACACCTATAATGACCATTTCTATGATATAGGAGCTGAAAATCAGGCAGTCACAACAGTGCAGCTTCTCCACTACCCTGGAAGAGGGTAACATCACTTTTGCAGAGCAAATAGGTTTGTAACAAGCTTTAAGGAGTCATTAAGTTACTTGTTATGTGTTTTCTAAGCCCAAATATCTTGCCCCCCCTTCGTGTGTGATACCAAAACAGTGAGATGAAGTGTGGAGAACTCAGCTGACAGCAATCATTTTTAAGCATAATTTTCTGAATATTTCTTACCTCTAGTGATCTAGCATAGTTTGATGCTGGCAAAAGAAGCTCCAAAGGGGGTGATTATGTGGCTGCTAAAGGCTTATAAAATAGTGCTTTTTGTGGTTCATATATACCAGTAACGCTGGTATTCTGTGTAGGGAATTAGGAGGAGGGACTGTGGGGGTAATGGAAGATAGTTGAGAGTTTGGGCAGCTGGTATTTATGCTCAAGTATGAGGATAACAGTTCTGACTCATTTCTAAGCACTTTATTTTTTAATTATAATGTGTTGACTATTTCTGTTTGCTCTTTAGCCTAATTGCTGGTTGACATGAAGAGGTGCAATGAGATTCCTGAGAAATCAGCAAGAGAAAAGTGATTGTAGTCTTATGCATTCAAGTGTAATGCTTTCGCTCTATAAGTGCATGCAGTCTGCCTGCCTGGTAGAAATTAAAATGCACAAACAACCTGGGAAATGAGTGGATACATTAAACTAGGTACTGTGAAGGGAGGGGAAAAGGTAAGGAACCTGATGCCAACCACAAGGCAGTTGAGAAAGGTTGATAGAGTGATCACAACACACAGAAACTAAGCCCTGCTCTAACTGATAAAAGAGAAATAGGAAGGATGTCTGTGTGCATTTCACAAATGAGAACACACTGGCAGCTGACAGTGTGGAGGAGGTGGGGATTAATCAGGCAAAATAAGACTGAATTACCAAGAGTAAATACGGAGAATCATGAGGGGCTTTGAACACTAAATCTTAGGGAGATAAGTGGATACAACTTGATCTTGTTATAATGAGATCAAGTTATATACTGTGAGATCTCATTTATATAACTTGGTCTTGTGAGTGAACTGGTGATTGGTGGCCATCTTGACCACAGCGACCACGAAGCAATCGAGTTTAAAATCTCTGTTGCCAGGAGGAAAAGTGCCAGCAAAACCTCAACCCTGGGTGTGAGGAAAGCAGACTTCAGGCTGCTCAGGGAACTAGCGAGTAAGGTCCCCTGGGAAAACACTTTTGCAAGTGCTGGGGTCCATCAGTGCTGGTCACTTTTTAAACATTACCTCCTAAGGGCACAGGAGCAGGCAATTCCTAAATGTCAGAAGTCCAGCAGGCAAGGCAGAAAGCTAGTTTGGCTGAACAGGGACCTTCTTCTGGAGCTAAGGAAAAAGAAAAAATACTTGTATTTGAAGACTTTCAGGCTAGCATTTTTGTTTCAATGTATGTGGATTGTGGATTTGATGTTACAGTGAGACTTTTGTAGCATCCTGCACTGTAGCAGCATGGTAAAATGGATGATGTTTGCTGCTACCTCCCCGAAAGCATCTTCTGAGAAAGCCGCTCGGGCAGGCACAGACAGTCACTGAATCCACACTCACACACACCACAGATAGGTCAGCGAAGAAAGACGGAAAGGGTCTCCTGTATAGAGTTCCAGCGAGGTTTATTGTAGTCACACCAAAGTGTTCCAGGGACAGAAAATGAGAAAACCAGGCAGTGTCTCGGGTTAAGTATGGGGTCAGGGGCAGTACAAGGGCAGGGCAAAGGGCAATGACCTATAGGGAAAGGGCAGATTAACATAGTGGTGCAGAGCACCATGGGAGAAGCTCCTTTTTCTCACCCCAAGCACTGAGGCATTCTCTAAACCTGTGACAGATTCTTCCAGGGCATTACCCTAGAAGTTCCCCTAAGAGGCTCAAAGGCCTCCACGCTGCACAATGCTCTTCTGCTTTGATGCTTAAAAATTTCCTGGAAATGAGCATAAAAAGCCAGACCTCGATTGGATAAGTGGTTTTTCTGGCTATGTTTCTGCTCTAATGTCTTGTTTCATGGTGCTTGTTCATTAGCATTTCAAGACTTATTTAAGAGAAGGCAGATTTCACTTCTTTTCATCCCAAATGGGTAGAGGCCAAGAGACTCTCAGTAGCAGAGCTGGGAATAACTAAGTGCCAGACTTTATAATATGAGCTGTCTGCATGATGAAGCAATTACCATTTCAATAATTTGTTTTTCATTAGAAATAATTGCATTTCCATTATACCAGTTTGAGGTTGGTGCTCTATGTACTGTACTGTATTACTGTATAATAGTACTGTCAAACTTTCTGAAGTAAAAAGAAGCAACTTGACATGATAGCCAGGTAAGGTTAAGAAAGTGCTGTTCTCTTGTATTGTGGCTTTCTTATCAGCTGGTAATTCTCCTGACTCTTCAGCACACTCTCCTGATTCTTGCTCTCTTGGAATGCCAGCTCTGGCCAGAGGCAGTTCTAAGTAATCTGGCAAAAGAAAAATTTTAGGGGAAAAATGTTGGTAAAGAGTAGGTCAGGAAGCTGTTTATGAATTCCATGTACTTGTGGCTGGAAATAAATGTAAGATAAAGGGAGTTTAGAGGCTGTCTCCTAATGAAGTTGAATAAAATGCTGGTAGCCTGAGGCCTCCTCATGTTTAATAAGATTTCTTTTGGAAATGAAGTTGTCATTGTGGGAAAGAATGGGCTTATGGGTAACAGTGCCCATGAGCTCAATTACTGATAAATACAATTTGAGTTGTCAATAGCTGTGGTTCCTCCAGAGCTGGTAACACCTTTTGATCAGCACTATGCAGAATCTCTGAGGAGTTATAAAAACTAATATTGCTTTGAGTATTGTTTTTAGAAAGCCTTAAAGGTGAAGCTTTTTTTTTTTCCATGTTTCTACTTACTGTTATTAATAAGTCATCTTAAAGGCAATTCACAGGCTTTGGATCCGCTCACTGTAATAAAGAAAATCCAGAAACTGTTGAATAGCATAAAACTAAAGTAGGGAAATACATTGAGTATCTTGCCAGAGTTAATTTCATAAGCCCTCAATAATTAGCTATAGACCTCACCTCAATTTAAAGTTGAATTGATAACAGATGCTTGCTTTCCTTTTTTTTTTTTTTTTTTTGTTTTACAAGATGTAAATGTTTTTCTCTGCTTTTTTAACACCTGTAGTGGATTACACTGTTTGTATGGAACTCATCAAGCTACAGCAATAACTCTGTTGAATGAATGGAATGGGATTGAATCAATACTCCAGACTTGATGCTCTTTTTTCTTTTATCTCCCCTTTTGCTGGGGAAGTTGTATATATTGTTTATATCTCCTGTTGTTAATTATTACTTTTATTCTTAAGAAAGCTCTGCCAGCTGAGCCACTTTTTCCTAAATCAAGACCAATAATGCATAAAGTAATTTTGGGGTAATTGGTGCTTTTATTAAAGGATAAGTAAGGGGTTTGTTGGTTGGTTTTTTCCTCCTATCAGTACTTGCACGGTACTGCTGAAAACTACCTTTTAATTTTCTTTTGCTCTTGTAGCTGGTAGCTTGGTATCCTCTTACGTACTGTGATTTAATTTCTGTAGTCAAATATATGCGAAGTCTTCTGTACGTCATGGGAAAGAAATGTCTGTTTCCTGGTCTGTTAACTTCTTGAAGTAGAGGTTGAATTTTTTCACCTCTGCCAACTGGGAGTAAATACTGTAGAAAGTATCTGACAGTAAAACCCATGTTAGAGGCATTATTCATAACACACATGCAACTGGCTTTTGGCCTAGTCAGTTCTGGGATTTTTTAAAATACAAAAAGTAGCTTTTGATCATTTGTTGAACCAACTTTTCTTTGCTTCATACTATTTTTTCATCTGTTTGTCAAAAGCTTATTCTAAATTACCCTCTTCTGCACTGTCCTTTTTCTCTACCAGGCTTCCTTCTTCTTCCGTGACAGGCTGTGCCACAGTCCCTATTCTTCCATTCCTCACAGACATTTGCCTATGGCTGTGGCGTCCTACAAGAATTTTATCTTTTTTGTTTGTGCTGGTTTCAGCTGGGGTAGAGTTAATTTTCTTCACAGTGGCTGGTATGGGGCTGTGTTTTGTATTTGTGCTAAACACAGGGTTGATAATATAGAGGTTTTTGTTATTGCTGAGCAGGGCTTACACAGAGCCAAAGCCTTTTCTACTTATCCTACTGCCACGCTGGCAAGGGGGCTGGGGGTGCATGGGAGACTAGCAGGAGACACATCCAGGACAGGTGACCCCAACTGACCAAAGGGATATTCCAGACCATATGGCATCATGCTCAGTATATAAAGTGGGGGGAAGAAGGAGGAAGGGGGGGATATTTGGAGTGATGGTGTTTGTCTTCCCAAGTGACTTATGCGTAATGGGGCCCTGCTCTCCTGGAGATGGCTGAACACCTGCCTGCTCATGGGAAGCAGTGAATTAATTGCTTGTTTTGCTTTGCTTGTGTGCGTGGCTTTTGGTTTCCCTATTAAACTGTCTTTATCTCAACCCAGGAGTCTTCTAGCTTTTACCCTTCTCATCCTCTCCCCAGTCCCATGAGTGAGAGAGCAGCTGTGTGGGACTTGGTTGATGGCTGAGGTGAAACCATGACATTGTTGCATTAGTTTCTTAGGAAAGCTCAACTAAGGAGGAGAATGTTAGGGTTTGTAAAGATATAGACTCAAAGGTTAGGTATCTTGAGCTAGCTGTGCTCTTGAGTATGGTTCAGGGGTACAGGTGAGCTTTCTTGGTGAGAAGGTAACATGTTGCTTCCAGTGAAGCTATGATTCTTGCTTACTGAGTCCCGAGACCACTGTCACAAGTGCTTTCTTCTTTAGGAGCACTTTGGACATATAAAGATTGTGGTATTGATTGTTAGCAATCTGGTGGATGCTGAAATCAATTGGTACCTCTTATTACTGGTCAGAAAAGATCACGGTTTGGTGGCAAGAGCAGCCCAACAGCAGTTGGTATCTTACTGTCAAATTTTCATAATTTGAATGCAACATGACTTTGCCTTTAGTGTATTGATACCATTTATTTTTCAGTAGTATGCCTACTGCAAATCCATGTTGCAATATTTAGATTTTGCTCTATGAGCTTAATAATTAAAGAAACAAATAATATTAGTGGCTTGTGGATGAGAAAATGACTTGAGGTGAGGGTTTGGTTGGCTTACAGCTCCTTTCCAGCCTTTCTGTAGAATTTGGGCATGTCACCTGTTCTCTCAGTTGGCCAGACCATATGTCCTGGTTTCAGCAGCGATAAAGTTAATTTCTTCTCAGTAGCTGTTACAGTGCCGTGTTTTGGATTCAGTATGAGAATAATGTTGATAACACAGTGATGTTTTGGTTGTTGCTGAGTGTCACAACTACAGCTGGTCTGTAAGCTGAACAGGTAAAATTGGCCGTAACAGACCCAACTCCCAGCCTAGTTTATCAGAGAATAGAAGTAAACAAGTCCCCGGGTAAGACAATGATAGGTTGGATTTGAACTCAAACAGGGGACCCCAGCCAATCCCATTCAATCCTGAATGCAGACATCTAATTGGCCAGTGAGCTGGGCGGTGTTAAGACCTCGACCAATCAGATGTTTAAGCGTGGGAAGTTTGAACCCCCTATAAAAGGGGGCATCCATCAATAAACGTTGGCTGTTGTCACATGATCTCAGCATGTTCAGTCATGTGCCTGTCTCCAAAACTGCGACAAATGTAACAGCTGAGTAGTGCTTACCCAGGTCAAGGACTTTTCAGTGTCTCATGCTCTGCCAGTGAGGAGGTGCACAAAAAGCTGGGAGCATAGCTGGGACAGGTGACCCAAACTGGCCAAAGAGAGATTCCACACCATAGAATGTCATGCCCAGTATATAAACTGGGGCAGTTACCTAGAAGGGAGGCTAATTGCAGTTTGGGGATGGGGTTTGGCATCAGTCAGTGGGTGGTAACTGTATTGTGCATCACTTGTTTTTCTTGGGTTTTCTCTTTTATTTACTATTATTATTCTTATATTTAACTTTGTTTCAATTATTAAACTTTTCTTGTCTCAACCCACAAGTTTTACTTTGGATTCTCCTCCCTCTTCTACTGGGGTGGGAGGGGTAGTGAGCAAGTGGCTGTGTGGTGCTTAGTTGCCAGCTGGACTTAAACTGTTGCCTTTTTCCCAACTTGGAAATGAAACTTGAGATAATTTTAGTAAGGAGGTAATATAAAAGTGGATCTTCATTTAAAGGCCTTCAGGGGCACTTACGGAAAGATGTCCACAAAAGCCCACCCACACGGAGTGAATACAGTTTTTATAAGTTCACCAAATCAGTATAATTGACAAAAAAGCACCAATTAGGAGGACAAGTGGTGATGCAATTCCCCCCCCAGGTAAAGCCCCTTCTCTGGAGCCCCCCCTTTGGCACTAGCTGTACTTTGTCCATGAAAATGTATTTCAAAGAGTTGTTCTCAACCTTGGTAGCCAGGAAGAACTAAGATAGCATAGGGATCTTGTACCCCCCAGGGCTTGGAGCTCTGGAATTTGTTTTGCCTTTCTGCTTAGGGAAAGGCCATGGGAAAGTACTGGGAAAACTAGTCACTAATACTGTAGGCTACAGAGCTACAAATATATGTGCAAAGAATACAGACAACATAGAAAAAAAAGGCAAAACCCAAACGGCATCAAAACGACGCACCATAAAATAAGCAAGTTACTGCTCCATGCCAGGAAGATACTGGCTTAAAGCTAAGACATTAATTGGAATCAAATGAAAGTATTTTAAGCTTTAAAATACCTGAGAGTTGGCTTTATTTCCTGTGTTTATATGCATAAAAAGGTCTGATCATAAAAAATTTACAAACTGTAATGGCTTAATATCTTGTAACTCATCTTCACCAAATGGCTGTCATAAGTCCATACCACTTCTAGTTCAGTGCCTTGAGCTCTTAGCTGTAAGAGATGGAGAGATGCTGGTGAGTTGCTGTGTGAGCTACAGAAGTGCCCATAAGACAGGCAGGGTGGTTGTAGTGTCAGTTAAGTAGGCAGCACTGATACTGGAAAGGAACATTGCAGAGAACCTGACAAAACAGCTCTCTTATCTGCTGAGAGTCAGATGTCAAGGGTTGTGCAATTTTGGAGCGCTGCTTTACCAAGATCAGGTGAATCTCCAATGCTCTCCCTTTCCTCAGGCCTGTGGCTGCTGTCTGTTGGGCAAAATGCTCACCTTGCTGTCCTTCTGGACCCTGACTGATCTCATTCAGTCAACTAGCCAAGGTGCATAGCTTTCTTCTGTGAAGTTGAATAACAAAAGGAGTTGATGGAGCTCACTGCCCCAGAGCATAGGCAGTTCTGTTTCTTAAGAGTGTCAGTGAACTTTGAGATGAACTTAAGAGCTCCTGTAACTGCAGCCTGTGCCTCATGGCACTCATTTCTGCTTCAATACTTCCAAATAACAGCAATAGCAAGGTATATTTGTACCTGTCCATACTGGACTAGCTTTGATTTTTTTGAGAGACGGCACAAGACCTTCTCAAATGAATACTGCAGTACTGAGATAGCTTTACTACTTTGAAGTTACATTGCAGTTGTCCTGATCTGCTAACGGGTTTTAGTGAATAATTCAATGTTTGATTACTTTCAGGATATTTCAGATAAATGTTCTTAATCTGAGAAGTATGGTTAATTTATTACTGTTATGCTCAAGCAATTTAAAATGTGGCTTTTTTGTGAGCATTACTTTATTGACCACAGTAGAACAATAGATAAACATTTATTGAAAAGAGGAGGATTATTTATATAGAACAGCATGAACCAGCAGAGGAAGCACAGAATACATTTCCTTTGAGTAACAGAAATGGATAGGTAAAGTGGGAAAATTTATTAAAATCTTAGAAAAACATGGCACATCCTTATGATGATCCTCTGTAGTGTGATCTTCTGCAAACTAATATATAGCAGAGAGAAAAAGAAACAAAGTATGACTCTCCTAGCATTGATTTCTGCCACTGGTTTTGTTGATAGAATAATGAAAAATCTAAATGTGAGTCACTTAAATTTTTAGGAACAGATAGTAATAAAGATATGCCCCTCTGATTTTTAGAGGAGAGAGCCTTGTAGTCCTTAAATTGCTGTGTACTTGGGAAATATGATTTCACTGTGAAAAAGAAATGGGATTTTTAGAAGGCTAAGTGCAGCCAACCTTGTGTGCTTTTATCTGTGTGCTGATGAATTTATTTTTACTAGGACTGTGCTTTTTTTTTTCCCTTTTTTTTTCCATTATGAGATTTCAGTGCAGCTGGTGAATGGGTGAATTTTTCTGGAAGCCTGTGTGCAGACTTATGAACTAACCCATAGCTGGTAGTTATCTTTCATTTGAACAGAATACATGCATTAAGCATTGCAATGCAAAAACCTGTATTTAAATGTAAAGTATCGCTTCTTCTTTACAATGAAAAAGGTTGCTTTTCAAGGTTGTAAAGCATGCTCTGCAAAGCTTTGTTTTAACACATATACTTGTAATTTTTATTCAGTCTTGGATAATTTGTACATGCTTGGTAGGAGCAGCCTATTTTTAACCGTCATTTATTTATGCAAAACCAGTTGAAACATAGCATTAGTTTAATCTTTTCTTCTTTTGTTTTACTCTGCAATTCTTTTACTATGTTCTTCCAAAGGGTCCTATTCTTTAGGATTGCTAGCAGGCCCGATTTATGAATCATCTGATAAAGATCCAGCTCCACTCCCAGAGATATGCCTTAGGTAGAATTGCATGCCAGTGAGTCAGCTTTAGGGCAGAATTTTCAAAGGAGCACTATATAAGTTACACAGTATCCCTGTGGGGATGTCTTAGTGTTATGAAAAATCTGCTCTAGAGCATTGTGCACACACATTCACACAGAGCTGAGTCAGCTGTCTTGATTTCAGTTAAATGAGTGCTGGTCACCCTTCTCTTGTTTTAAGTGCATGGGTATGTGTGACACTTATGAGAAAACAAAAAAGAATGTATGCTATCTTGGGGAGGATATGAACAAGTCCAAAAGACAGCATTTGAGAGGTCCAGAGTGTGTTTGTATTTCTACATTTGTTTGGATGCAGAGGAGTTTTTTCTGATAGAGGTCTAATAATTTGAATTGATTAGTTTTTAGTTATTTAGTTATTTAGACATTGTGCTGTTTGGCATAGGGTGATGGCTTTAAACTGAAAGAGGAGAGGTTTAGATTAGTTATTAGGACGAAATTCCTTACTGTGATGGTGGTGAGGCATTAGAACAGGTTTCCCAGAAAAGTTGTGGCTGCCCTATCCCTGGAAGTGTTCAAGGCCAGGTTGGATGGGGCTTGGAGCAACCTGGTCTAGTGGAAGGTGTCCCTGCGCATGGCAAAGGGTATCACAGCATACAGATGGTCTGTATGCCTCATGAAAAGAGGAGGAGTTTGGCTGCAGAGAGCCAGTCCCTGATATGAACTCAAGCGGGCGACTATTGGTCAGTGGGCTGGGTTGTGACCAATCAGAGTCGAACGCAGAGTCTTTTGAATAGCCCCTGTCAGGTTTTAGGACTGGCCCAATGCCAGTGCCCCCATGAAAATGTATTTTCTTTAACTAACTGCTGTGAGATGTGACCAGGAACAGAGCAGAGCAGGCTTAAACTTAGAAAAAGAGAGAAAAAACAATAATTTTATTAAACTACAAACTAAAATCAAAAACACACAGGAAAACAGAGTGAACACCTTTTAAACCATTCCTCCTCCTCCCACCCAAATTCACCAAAGCACAGTGAGACAAAAAAAAAATCTTGGAGTCCTGATCAAGTTACCAACACTCAAGTAATCAATTCTCAGTCCCTCAGGGGAGAGAGGAGTCTCTCTTGTACCACAGTCCTCCCCACGAAACAGGGCTGAAACTCCCCATGTTTCTTTGTCACACATGGCACCGCCCGGAGAAACTCTGCCAT